>PITB01028462.1:0-19020 GCA_004024585.1 Paradoxurus hermaphroditus | reverse complement strand
CTCTCCCTCTCTCCCCCTCCCTCTGCTCATGCTCTTGCTTTCTCTCAAGATAAACTTTAAAAAATATGTTTAAAACCTTCTCATAAAGAAAACTCCAAACCCAAGTTGGCTTCACTTTGAATTCTGTCAAGTATCTAAGGGATAGTAAATGCCTTGAAATTTTTTCCCCCAGAATAGAGTTTCCATGCTCTTCTACTCATCGCATCACAGATCTTCTTACTCTCTGCTACTGCTGCCTGTTTCCATATCCGTCTCCTCTACTACCCTGAAACCAACCATTTAACTCTGGATTCTAAATGACCAGGATGGTGTCTGGCACAGTATTTGTGCTCAGTCAGTGTCAATATTTTTTCAAGTAAATGTGTTAAAAATATATTCTGTTGTTTTCAGAATTTAGCCAGCATTTTATGTTGTTAGTGTTTGACTTTAGCCATTTCTTGTTTAAAAATTTTTTACTTATTTTTTATTTTAGAGAGAGTGTGTATGTGTGAAGGGGGGAGAGGGAGGAGGAGGAGGAGGAGGAGAGAGAGAGAGAGAGAGAGATAGAGAGAGAGAGAGAGAGAGGGAGAATCTTAAGCAGGCTTGATCAGTTCAGAGCCAAAAACAAAAATCTGACGCTTAACTGACTGAGCCACCTCGGTGCCCTGATTTTAGCCTTTTCTGAGGGTGTATCGTGGTATTTCACTGTGGTTGTAACTTGCATTTTCCCTCTAGTAGTAGTGGGCATTTTCATGTGACCATATTGGCCATTTGTATACCTTTCCTTGCAAGGTTCCTATTTAAGTTGTTCACTCATCCTTTATCTAATTATTTATCTTTTAATATCTTTGTCTTATTTGTGAATGTTATATTTTTATCTCCTTTTGCTTACACGTTATATTTTATTTAAGGTGAGTTAAAAGCATAATCAGAACCATTGTGTAAAACATTGGATAATACAGTCCTAAGATGAATTGAAGAAGACATACCCATATATTTAATGTATTGAAGAATGAGATTATCTGAAATTTTAATGTCTGACTGCTGTCTGATTTTAAAATTTGTGTGGTATGAAGTTTTCATGGGAATAATGTGAAGAGAATAAAATTCTTGTTTACAGTAAGTTGGCAAACTCACTATTCTGATGGTACAAAAGCAATGAGAAGAAGCCCAGACGCTGTGAGTCAGAAAAGGAAGGAAGATTTGGAATGGGTAGGGAGGAGGGAAGAGCATTTCATGGAGTAGCATGGAGTAGCATGGACAGCTCACTTTGTCATTGGAAGTGGTACAGTGCCCTTGGTAAAAAAAAAAACAAAACCCCCCCCCAAAAAAACCCAACAAAACATCGAGATGTCCCATTCAGCTACACAACTCAGCTACAGGATGCTTTTAAAAGCCCAAGCTTTGGTTTCCCTGAGTATGAATTGTCTATCAAAGATAAACTATTTTATCTATTTTAAATTCTCTGTTTCCCTTTTCTCTCCACATGTTTGTTACTGTTTTGTGAGTGTCACTTTTGGATTTAAGGCTTTTGAAATAAGTAATTATTGGGAATGATATATTCCTTTAAGTCCTTTGGATTAAGACTCTGGAATAGTTTTATGAAATTCTCAGATGATATTTCCACTTTGTTATGGAGATTATTATATAAAAAGCACTAATAAAAATAGGATATTCAAATTGTGAGAAAATTCTAGATTTAGGCATTTTTATAGGGCAAAATGGAGCAGCCCAAATTTTTATTCAATCTTTGATGTTCTTACCAGCATCTTATTTTAATATACTTTTTTTAATCGTTAGCCAGCAAATGCAGAACAGCTAAAACACAATGTTAAAGACTCAGCAGTGCATATCTGATTGAATAACCAATAAACAAAATACAGTGTTTCACTTTCCCTGAAACTGCAAGCCCCATTTCTCCAAAGACAGATCGTGGAGGCAAAAAAATAGGTCTGATCTTGAGAATTTTATTGTTTAACTTCTTTTTCCTGAATTTCTTTGTTGCCCTGTATATTCTTGTTACGTTCTCTCCCAAAAGTTGCTCAGAAAGTCTGTGTGAGTCTAAAGAACAAATTGTGGCAGCCCCTATTCTATGTTTTCTGTAAATATAGAACAGATTTGAAATGCAGGAAAACATACGAAGTTCATTAATGGATTATCTGGTGCAGAGATAAGAAGAAGATGCTAGATCTCTGTCTTTTGGCATCTAACCTGTAGACTAAGGTACTAAGGTAGCAGTATCTTTGACAACAGTGATCCATGTTTGTTGAGCTCATAACATGCATTAGAATTTTTTAATTAGTTAATCAAAATTTGGGCATTACTGATATAAGTTTTGGCTTCTCATTAAAAACCAGACAATTTGGCAGCACTGAGTCTACAGTAATCAGTTGGAATAGCAATTGTACCTTTTCAACAAGGAGTGAACTCTCCAGTTTGTCACTATATCCATCTGGTTTGCTTCCTTTATTTACATCACTTGCCAAGCACATTAGGCATTTGATTTTTTCAACCTCCGTGTTACTCTTCTTTTTTCCAAGAAAGTAGAACTGAGTGTGTCAAGAACTCTGAAGAGGCTGAGGTTTCTACTTTTCTTACAAGCCAGCCAGTTAGACTTGCTATAGTTTTATGGATGCTGACAGACCACAGGAGAATTGGTCCAGAGACCAAGGGCTTTATTAATATCAGTAGCCAGACTCTCAGCATTTTCTTATACCAGTCCCCTAAGTCCAAATTCCTACAGGGTGATATGGAACAAAATCTTTCCTATGTACAGATTCTATTTTCATGAATTCCGGAGCAGGAAAAAGTTCTTATGGCTGAAAGAAATTTTAGAATCTTGAATGGTTAGATTGTTGAGGGCAAAGCGAATAAAGATTTTGTTTACAGACTGGTATTTTATTAGGTATGTATCAGAGAATCATGAAATTTGTGTGAACATTGTTTATTTTTAAATTTTTAATTTGAGATATATTTACAGAAGAGTTGGAAAAACAATAGTTTCTGAATATATTTCACCCAGTTTCCCTTTCTGTTAACATGTTACATAACCAGAAGACTAATCAGAGCTGAGATTCACCTTAGTGCTATACTATTAACAAAAATACAGAGTGTAGTTTAGAATTTAGTTACACATTTCAGCATGTTTTTTAAAATTAATTCTTTTTTCCTGTTTCAGGATCCAATCCAGCTCCCCATGCTGCATTTAGATGTTGTGTTTTCTACGTTTCTTCCAATCTGTGACAATTCCTCAGTCTGTCTGTCTGTTACATGGCCTTGACACTTTTGAAGAGAATTGGTCACTTGTATTATGGAACATCTCTTACTTTAAGTTTGTCTGATGTTTTGTCAAGATTAGGTTAAGGTTGTTATTGGGAAGGATACCACAGCAGTGACGTGCCCTCATTAGTGCCTCATATTAGGAAGCACATGATGTCACTGGGCATTGATAGGATGTTAACCTGACCACTTGACTAAGCTGGCGTTTACTAGAATTTTCCACTATAAAGTTACTCTCTTTTTCTTTGTAATTACTAAATATTTTGGGAGAGATACTTTGATATTTTGCAACTACCCTTTTTCTGCTTAGCGTCTATTCATTAACGTAGGCCTCTGTTGGTGGATCTTGCCAGCAGCAGTGCTTATTGTGGTGTTCTATTGGTTCTTTCCTATTTCTCTCATTCCTCCTGCATTTATTAATTGATTTTTAAATTAAAGAATAGCCCTTAGTCACCATTTATTTACCTATTTATTTCATTGTTATCTCATGTATATTTATTTGGGGGTGGGGGAGAGTTATAATTCAGTTATAATTGTTTTTTATTTTATTGCTTAACTCATTTTCAGTTTTGTCCACCGGGGACTTTTAGAATCGCTTCTATGCCCTTTTAGTATGTTCTCATTTTGTTTTTTGAGCACTTTCTTTCTGTCTGGCATCACGAGATGCTCCAGGCTTACGTTTCCCCTCTGCCAGGCTTGTGCCCTGTGTAGGGAATTAAGCAGAGCCCACGTTATGCCTCCAGATTGTCTCTAGAGTTTTCTTTTCAAAACAGAGCTCAGAGGAGAAAGCCATATACCTCCAACTACTTGTGATTTATAAGACAGGACCTGAGTACTCTTCTCATTGTCATCAGTCTCTGTCTTCCTCTTTTGCTCTCTTTCCCTTTTTATTCTCTTTTAGTAACTAGACAGATAGCTTCAAATTTTAGATTAAAGACTGCTCATAACTGAGGAAAAACTGATGGTGGTTCATGCATGTTGAGACTTTGTTCTGCATTAGAGAAGAACTGTAAGAGAGATACTGGTCTAGAATAATCTGAGATTACAGTTCTTTTTTTTTTTTTAAATTTTTTAATGTTTATTTATTTTTGAGAGACATAGAGACAGAGCGTGAGCAGGGGAAGGGCAGAGAGAGAGGAAGATACAGAATCCGAAGCAGGCTCCAGGCTCTGAGCCGTCAGCACAGAGCCCAACGCGGGGCTCGAACTCACAGACTGTGCGATCATGACCTGAAGTTGGCCGCTTAACCGACTGAGCCACCCAGGTGCCCCTACAGTTCTTTTTTATTACAATTCATTTGGGGTATCAGAACAGTAGACAGTAAGCATATAGAAATGCCACTATGCTAGAGCAGAAATATCTCTTGATTTCAAACTGAGAAAATCAGGAAAGGGCTAGCAGCTGAGCACTTTACCCAGTGACTCTAACTAATGACTTAAAATGGATTATTATGGTGTATAGAGAATGTAAAAGGCAATTCATTAGACTGTGTGGATGAACATTGGCCTTACCATATTTTGTTTTGTTTAAAGATGAGTAAGAAAAAAAATTAATATGGATTATATGAAAAAACAAAGTGATAAAGAATCTTTTCCAAGATTAACTACAGTATCAAAAGGAACATTTTATAAAATATTTTGGATATGAGACTTCAAATCAAGATGTTAGTGAGAAAAAGAAACCTAAAAAAGCTAATGTTTGGAAAATAGAATGAAGAAAAGAAGACAGTCTGGAAAAAAATTTCAAATTGAAAAATCTAGAAATTCCTTATTTTATAAAAATCAACAAGTTTAATGAACATGAGAAAAGACATAAATACAAATAATATCAGGAAAAATAATGGGGACAAAATAAATATGAGTAAGATTAAAATAGTAAAAGGTTAGATAGTAGGAAAATTTAATTGAAATGATTGACTTTAGACAAAAATACTAAACATCAAAATAAGAAAGAGAAAAATCTAAATATGACAATAAACACGTTTGAAGTAAAAAAAAACATTGTCAAAAATAGTTTATTCAAAGGCTGCTGATCCAGGTGGTTTGACAAATGAGTATTTCAGAGGTCAGTCTTTCAGAGAATGACAATTCCCATCTATAGAAAAAGTGTCCAGTATGTAAAAGACTTTCCAATTCATGTTATACAGGCGGCATAATCTTAATGTAAGAATGTGATAAAGATAGATCCCAAAGGCCTAACACACTTCTGAATATCAATGCAAAAATCCTAAAAACATATTAAGAATCAGTTTCACAGATATATTAATTATCTGCTTTATTTCAAGTATGTGGGAATAGTCCAGTGTTAGAAAATGTATTTAAATAATTCATTACATAAAGGAGAGGGGAAAAACCCTTATGATGACAGATGCTAAAAATGTACTTTTTAGTAATATACCTCACCTGTTCCTAATTAAAATTTAGCAAACTGGACATAGACTTTCAATGACAGTCTAGATTTTCAACATTACTCATTCCATCCAATAGTTATTTACCGATTAATTAATCTGTTAGTTACAAGTGATTGAATGTAAAGATTAAACCATAAAGTACCAGAAAATAATGTTAATTGTATAATCATAGAATTTTGGAAGCATGATGTCAAAAGCAGACTATATGATAGTTAAAAAATTCTTTACCACCAAATATACAGAAACTTAATACATATATGAACAAAGTAAAAAAATACCACACTGAAATAATTCTTGCAGCATATGATAGCATAGCCATTAATATAAAATGATTTCTGATTAATAAGTGAAAGGTGAATTCTTCAATAGCTGTATAGAAAAAATTATGAAAATGCATTTTACAAATGAGAGAGTCCCACTGTCCAGTAAACATGAAAATATTCTAATTTCTAGAATTAATCTTCAAGTTAGAGCCACAATGGTA
The DNA here is from genome assembly GCA_004024585.1 of Paradoxurus hermaphroditus. NCBI lineage: Eukaryota > Metazoa > Chordata > Mammalia > Carnivora > Viverridae > Paradoxurus > Paradoxurus hermaphroditus. The sequence goes on along the minus strand of PITB01028462.1, from coordinate 12,868 downwards.
AATAACTTTTTTATCAGAGCACATCAGAAAACATTAAAATGATCCCAGTGCACAGAATTAATAAGACTGCAAGGAAATCATTTTCATACAGTCAGATAAGTATGTTATTTGACCCAGCCTTTTGAGTATATTTTGACAAGTATCAAAACCTCTACACCTGACATGCCCATTCCTACTTTTCTTCCCAAGGAAGCAATTGTACAAGTTTACAATGTTGTATAAACAAGTATATTTATTATAGCATTATTTAAAACAAGCAAAATGTGTGTATATATGTGAAACTACTTAAGTATATACAGTAAGAAGATTAGTAAACTATGTAATATCTATAAAATGATATACCAGGTAACAAAAGTGTTTCTTTATTGGTGGAAAGATATACACAGCACAGTGAAATGAAAATATCAGTTTACATCACAATATATAGACACACACACACACTCTTCCATAAATCTAAACCTCAAAACGTTAGCAACAGTTTTCTTTGGTAACTTTATAAAGAGTTTTCCATTTATTTTGTTGTTTGCATTTTAAGTATTTTTTTTTTACTTTGGCTATAATTGCGCAATAAAAAATAACAATCTAAAAATATATTTAGTTACTACCAAGACGTATCAACAGTTAACTAAGCCATCTAGACAGGAGAAGATTTTAGACTCCTTTATTATTTTTTATTAGATTCTCATTTATAATAGATTTACATTTACCATAGATTTACATTAGATTACATTTATAATGGATTCTCATTATTTGCTGTAGTTATATATTTTATAAATTTCTTACAAACACTGAATTAATGAATACCAAATCATTGCTCCTAGGGGAAATATGACTAAGTTCCTGGGAGCTTCTGGTTACAACATTTTCATCAATCAATCAATACATATCCTTGTTTTATGTATGTTTCTGCTTAAAGATACCTTATTTAATATATAGTAGATTCATAACATTGGACTCACTGCCAAAAGCACTATAACTTATGTCCGAATGAAGCTTATCTAACGCTTATTTTCACTGTTAAGCACAGAATAGCCTTTTTGTGCTTAGCAACAAGAGGCAACACTTCACATGCTCAGAAGGCATTGTAAGCAACAAAACCAACAAAAAGCTCAAGAACAGAAAATATCACTGAATCGACTGAAAAAGATAATTGTGCACATTTTGAGAGCTGAAACAAAGGCAGAGTACTGCCCTTTCACCTCTGTTGGGAGTGTGCATGCAGGGTACCTCAAGTTTTCTCCTGCTCAGAGAATGTCCATGAATGACTGAGAAAGTGCCATGAGCAGTGATGTTGGGGTTACAGGTACATTTTAGTGAGTTGGTAAATTGAATAATGCAATCCATGAATAATGAGAGTACACTGTACTAGGAAAACTCCATGATGCATCTTCTCGTTCAGGTACTTCAGGAGGAGCCTCATCGGCAAGTAAATTATAAACTGGGGCTGTCGTTTAATTAATCCGTGTTGTCCTAGGACTTCTAATGGGCTATCCTTTTCAAGGTGGTGTCCTAGTGCTGGTCGCTTTCCTAAAATTCATTCTCTACTCTGTTTTTAACCGTGGTTCTCTAGAGAATCTTAAAACTTTATGAAAAGAAAATTTAAAAGTCTTCATGATGGAAGCCTTGAAACAACACTACGCCTCTTTCTACACATGGATAGAGTTGGAAGACCAGAGTGTGAAGAATGCTTTTGAACCTCACTTGAATACTGAAGTAGCACAGATTTTCCTACACTGTTCACAGCCTCGGTCCTTAAGGAAATTTGCTTTGAATGACTTCCTGCCTGAGTAAGATTTTTAGGCATGTTTTTTGGATAAAGAAACTGTATATTTGAAAAAGGCTCTGAAGTTAGCTATCCAAGAAAAGATCCACATAGCACAAAGAGAACAAAAACTAAGATGTACTTACAGTTAATCTTCCTAAGGTGGTTTTCAGGTACAGATTCTATACTGTGATATGTGAAACAAGAGTATTTTATTTGGTGAGAATTCACTCTTTCTTGAGGTTAATTGTGAAAAGACCCCCAGATATCTTCTTTTAATTAATAATGTCTAATTTTAATAACTACACTTAAATACAAGTTAGAGATACACTGCTTCAAGAATCAACAGATTTATTTGGCACATTTTGATCTAATTTTGTGCCTCTCTATCGTTTCCACACCACAAGATTGAAATATGATCAAATATCTGTCTTAAGTTTTTCCACTCCAATTCTTCCTCATCCATTTGGAGTCATTTTTATTAGTGAGAAGTCAGGGTATACTCCAGAAAATGAAAGTTATTTTTACCACAAAAACAAAGAAACAAACAAATAGACAAATAACCCTTGCAGAAAATGATGTATGTACTTACCACATTTAGGATGCCTCCAGGATCAATGTAAGTGATTAACAACAAAATATGAAATCCAGTTCTTTGCTCTTTATGAAGTCACTTTTGGATTTGCTTTAAAAATGTTTATTCTTTACTCATGAACCATGAATGCCTTAGGAAGGAGAAGGTCTTGTTATTCTCTGGACTGAAAGGGCTCTCGGAGATGAGCGATAAATCATGTAGGCTACCCATGGACTGCCAATTATTATTGAAATGTACTAAATAATGCCCTTGAGGAATGAAGAAATTAGTGTTGTTTCCACAGAATTCACTGTACTTTTGTATTGGTTTCATATAGCTTTGGGAGGTGGGCAAGCTACTTCTTTTTTAATCTGTACAAGACAGTATCTGGTAAATAAGAATCAGCATCTTTCTATAGTCATCTAGTACACTCTTATCTATTAATATTTCTGGAAATTAAACATGGTAACCTAGAAAAAGAAGTTTGTTTAATGGTACTGCAACTTTTTAAGCCCACAGGAATGCTTTTATTTAGAACATTGGTTGTTTGTTCCTTCTTGAGTGCTTGGTCTGATGAGTTGAAAAGGTTTTCCAAAGTACTGGGAACAGATCTTAATATCAGCTTCCAAGTCTTTTCTCGAATCCCTTAACAGGGTTGCATACAAAGAATTAGGTATCCCTGGATCCCATTCATAGTCTTGCAATTGGGAAGGGATCATATGAGATGCTGTCAACACTAGCATGACCAATATATCATCGTGGAATAGGCTTATGACCTTGGTAAGCTTTTCTTGGCAGCCCAGCATTCTAAAATATCTGCCAGATTTCAGGTCTATTGATGGTGCCAAATGTTTTCATTAGGTCACCATATAACTCTGGGTGCTGTTCTTTGTATTAAGCTGCAGAAATCACATTTGGAATTACACACAGAAGGATAGAGCTGGTAGGGGCCTTAGAAATGATGTAGTGTGGCCCTCATCTTACTGATGAGGAAGCAGAGGTCCAGGTATGGGTGAAGCTACTTGCTTAAGATTACAAGACTAGTTAGTGGCAAAGCCAGGGCTTAATAATTGATTCCCTTGAGATTTCAACTCCATCTTATCGCTTTGTGTAGAAGTTATTCTACTTTGCCAAGTAGATAGAAGAAAAAAAACAAAAACGGTGAGCAGCTGGAAATAGGCCAAGTAAAGAGGCATATCTCTTTTTCATTATTCTCTCTCAGAACATAGCTTTAAAAGCATTTTTGTTGTTGTTTGTAAGCATTTTTTACAAGCCTTGGTTCACTTAAAGTCCATTGTTCAGCTCTGTTTTTCTGATCAATTTTTTTTGCCGAGGGACAATTTTCATACAGTTAAATGCACAAATCCTAAGTATATGGTCTGGAATTTTTATAAACATATACACTCATGCCTCCACCAACCAAATCAAGATATGGAACACTTTCAACACCACAGAAAGTTCTCTTATGCCTTCTTGCAGTCAGCCCACATCCCCTTACCCCCACCACCTTTCTGATTCTATTGCCATAGATTGTTTTTCCTTGTTTCTGAATTTCACATAAATGAAATCATACAGCATGTACTCTTCTGTGGCTGGATCCGCTTAGCAAAATGCTTTGAGATTCTTCAAGTTACAATTTACTAACTTCAAGTTAGTAGTTTTTCCTTTTTATTTCTGTATAATTTTTTTGTATGCATTATGCCACTGTTTACCTATACTTCTGATAAACATCTGTGTTTTCAGTCCAGAGTTATTATGAATAAAGCTGCTATGGACATTTTTGTACGGGGCTTTCTGTTGACATGTGCATTTATTGATCTTGGAATATACCTGGGAGTGGAATTTGGCTGAATCACAAAGTAGGTCACGTTTAACTTTCGTAGACACTGCTACAAAGTTTTCAAACGTGGTTGTATGCCTTTACATGCCCTATAACAATAAATAATATTTCAGTTGCTACACATGTTGGCTCAAACAATTTGGAATATAATAAAGAGAAAATTAAACATAATCCCACCTACCATCTGGAGACACTCATTACAATGGTTTGACTGCAATTCCTTTAAATCTTTGTAGGGTCTTTATATTTACCTGAGAAGATTGGGAATTGAGTAAAATAGGGACGAATTCCAGAAAGAGGAACTTGAATAAACATATAAGAAGAAAAACTTGTTAAGTAAAACAGTAACCTTTCCAAATTCACTTGAAGTTTAGAATGTGTAAATGAAAGCAGGTGATTAATTGGCAAGATTGATTGGGGACAGAATAAGTGGGGGTTTGGGCAACAAATAAGGGATGCCGGCCTGTACAGGTTAGGGTTTAGTGAACCAAGCCACTGGAAGGGTTCAACCGCATGATGATGAGGTAGTTATAGGATAGATTGAAGGCATGCAAAGATCGGAGTCAGTAAGACAAAATACAGAATGATTGCAGTTTTCTGGCACAGAGGTAATAAGGACTGCCGAAGTGGGAGAGTGATAGAGGAGGGGAGATTTATTTAAGATTATTTATCAGTTATTTAAGATTACTGATGTGTAGGGAGAAGGAAATGATACCACGAATTTTAACATGGTGATTTAGGTGGCAGAAAATGGCAGTTAAGGAAGAAGAATGTTTAGGGCGAGAACATTTAGTTTAGAATGTGCTTTGTTCGGGCTTGGTGGATGTGGCCAGAAGTCCAGCCGCATCCCCGATCAGCTACACGACCTTGAGCACATTGTATAACCTCACCAAGTCTTTCCGAACTCACTTTCCTCGTGCGTCAAAATGAGGGTACAGTACCTGTCCAAAAGAATGGTCCTGAGGATTACGATTTAGAATATATACATGTACTAAATATTTTCTGGTTTGAGGTATAGTAGAAAAATACGTAGCCTAGAACACAGTTCTCTATTTATTACTAGTATTTTACAAGAAATCAGAACTGGGTTATAAGCAGTTCAGTGAGTTATTGTCCCATGAGTAGAGTTGCCAGAGGGAAGGGGCAGGTAGGAAGTTAGGCAAAATGGGTCAAGAGGAGAGGAGATACAGGCTTCTACTTATGGAATGAGTAAGTCATGGGAATAAAAAGCAGAGAGAGCATAAAGAATACAGTTGGTGATACTGTAACATTGATGTAATGGGACAGAGGGTAGCTATGCTTGGGTAAACACAGTGTCAAATCACTGAGTTGTACACCTGAACCTGATGTAAATCGTCTATCACCTATACTCAAAAATAGATACGTATCAATAAATTTGTTAATACATCAAAAAATATTTAACTCTGAATCTCTCAACTTTAGTTACCATAGATAGAGTTAAAATAAACATCTTTGCATACATAGCATCTTCTGTCTGTTAATTTAACTCCACACTTACCTCTAATACTTATTAGAAGACAAAAAAACCACCCCAAAATGGCAAATATTCAGTCAGATTTATGGAGTTTCATTTCCTGAAAAACTAACATTTGATTTCCTTACACATTCCAAAATCGTGCGTAGGCTCTGACTATACTAACTAAATGAGAAGCTGAAATCCTAAAATGTTCATCTTCCAACTTTTTCCAGCCTGTGGTCTGTCTTGGGATCAGCAATAATTGCCCGGACAGCTATAATGGCTTCATTAATTTTTGTTTGTGTTCTGTGTTCTTTATGCAATGATGGAAGAAATGCTTCTCTTGTGTCAAAATCTAAACATGCTTTTCTAAACTGAACAACTACATCTGATATAAACACTCCTAACATAAAATGCAAATTGCATTAGGGATTTCCGCATAATCATCAGGGCAACAACACTGAAATATAGCCAAAACCATTATACCAGCTTCAAAATCAGGAGTATTTACATTTAAATTTATTTTTTTAGGCTGTACTGTCAACATTTGTTTTTTTTTATTCTCACACGCCAAAAATGTGTATTTTTTAGTACTGTGGCCATATTCACAATTTGTGGCTAATCCAGAGGACCAGCCAGTTGCACTTTATTGATTTGGAATCTTAGAAGAAAAGTTTACATCTTGGAGACAATTTTCAAAGAACTTTACCAGTCACTGTTGTAGATGCATTTCATATTACATGTTTTCAGTCTTGTGCCTGATATTCTGATCTTTAAGACAAACAATACAATTTCTAGTTTCTGTTTCATCTTTGCAGTTGAATTGATCAGGGTTCTGACATACATAAAATGCTTCATGAAGTTTTGTGGCACCTGTGTGGTGGCCCATGCCAGTCTCCTCCATATTGTCCCACTTTTTGCTGCCAGAGCCTGTTGACCTGATTTGTAAAACACTTCAATGGCATGAGCCAAATCCCACCTAATTTTCTGCATTGTGTTGTGCTCTGCATGAAGTGGATTCTTGGTTGATAATAGTAATAATAATAATAATAATAATAATAATAATAATAAATTAGTACTTTGTAAAGTACTTTATTAATTTCTTCATAAGAACTTTATGACATTAGCCCTGTTCTTTAGTGCATTTACTTTATTCACATTGTACAATTGTTGTATATTAGTACTATTCTTATCTCTGTTCTTTCTGAGACAACTGAGACTTTAGAAGACTTACTGTGCTTGTTTAAGTTTCCGTATCAGTAAGTGGCAGATATAAGAAGGGAACCAGGGTGTCTGGTTCTGAATCATCTTACTATTTGGCTTATTATTATACGGATTATGATAAATATACTGTATTGACAGAATGCACATAGTAAATGCGCTATGCATGTATCATAATGTAAATACCAAAAATATGCATGTATATATGCACCATAAATATGCTATATATTTTTATTTTTTTTAATGTTTATTTTTCTTGAAAGAGCATGAGTGGGTGAGAGATAGCGAGAGAAGGAGACAGAATCTGAAGCAGGCTCCAGGCTCTGAGCTGTCAACTCAGAGGCTGACGCAGGGCTTGAACCCACCAACTACGAGATCATAACCTGAGAAGAAATTGGATGCTTAACTGACTGAGCCACCCAGGCGCCCCTATAAATATACTATTTAACAGAAAACTAAATTGTCTAACAACAGTCTGCAAAAAGTTAAAACTTCCAATAGAGCTCTGTTGCCTCTAGCAAATATTTTCGTGCCCAAAGGCTAATCAATAATGTAGCTTTGAGGACCTTTATTATATTCAGTGTTAAGTTTTCAGAATCTGTATTAACTGCTTTACTTTTGAACATTGTTTTAGTTAAACACACACATTTCACAACATCTTTCGAACGTGGTTTAGTAAAAGTGAGTGCATTTTAATTTCAAATTACATATTGTCTGGACTTATTAAAACGTAACAATAGTTACCAAAATGTGCTATTATTAAAACATGAGTATTTGGCACTATTTTATCAATACACTTACTTTATCAGCAGAACTTGCAATAAAGCTGTTCAAAATTTGTCTTTAAGAAAAATCCTAATTGACTTACTATATACTTATTACACTTGGAGCTTTTATCTAGGCCTGTTTATATTATCGTTGTGCATAGCCTTAGAAATTCTAACTAGGATGTAACTGCTTTGCAGTTGGCCTCATCATTGCAGTGTTCCCACCATCAGTTACAGTAGTTCAGGATCTGTCAGAGGGTTGCCGAATGAACCCCTCCCTCTTAGAGTATTTATGAGCCACCAGGTTAACTGTCCCATTATTGAGACACCAAGAAAAATTATAGAAATTTATTTTGTTACAAGTCTGTGATAGTTTGTAATATTTCTTGAGTTAGAAGACATTTTACTTAGTTATAACTTTTTAAAACATCAGCTTTAAGATTAACAATTAGATAGCAAAATTATTCTAGAAATATATTGAAAACATATTTGTATGTGTGTATCAGGATTTGGCTATAAAGACAGCAAACTCTTCCCTAATAGATTAACTCTCTTTAGATCAATTTGGTTAAAAATGATCCATTTACATTGGCAATATTTTCTAAAATTATCTCAGTGCATAAGTCATATGTCCATATAGATTTCAACATCTTTTTCTGTAAAGTATTTAATATTTTCCAAACACTGAAAACTCCAAACCTATTAACCAGTGCAATTATTGGATTTTTGATTTGTCACATCTTTGAAATCAGTCATATCAAGGGTTTCTTCCTTTTCCAGTCATCTTAGATTTGTATAAGTAGGTGCTAGCAGTCTTGTATTACATACTGCTCATCTTTTCATGAACAATTCTTAGTTTTGTGGGGAGCTTATAATGGTAATCTAATCTTTTTTTGAGAGAGAGAGTGTGGGGGGGATGCAGAGAGAGAGAGAATCCCAAGCAGGCTCCATGTCTGCTTAAAACATCAGCATGGAGCCTGATGTGGGGCTCAATTTAACAAATCGTGAAATCATGACTTGAGCTGAAATCAAGAGTTGGATTCTTAACTGACTGAACCACCCGGGTGCTCTGGTAGTCTGAAATTTTAAAAACGAGTGTATGTCAGCTACTTTACCACCACTTTCCCATAAGATTTAATGAACGTAAGTTTCAGATGAAAATCTGCAACAGATACAGACATTTATTAAGCTAACAATTATTAGTAAGCAAACAAAAGATATACAACCTATTCTGTAAAGCTGATGAAATTATAGATTTCTACTGTTTAGAGTTCTACCTACTATCTTGCTTGAAAGATCACTTGAGGGAGACACAACAACATTTTAGAGGAGGAACTCTGCTACCCCGAGGTCAATAAAAATCCTCTGAAATTAATAGCTAGATACAGGATGATTTAGCACCATCCCTAAGGTGAGAAGGGACAGATTTTGCAAAAGTTATTGATTCTGTTCATGAAGGCACGGAGGGAGACCGGCTGTAAAATAGTTTTACCCAATTCACTCTACTTGAATAGCTTTTGATTTAACTAGTAAAAGCTAGTATTTAATTTATTCTCCTAATGAGGAAGCCATTAATTTACCCAGTAAAAACATATTTTTGACATGTGGTATGCAAATTGACAAAGTTGCGTTATCAAGCAAGATAAGAAAAGGAAAAGCATGTGTATGTAGAAGGGCTTTGGACTTTTAATATGATAAAAACTTTTTGGAGTTTGGGTTTTTAAACAGGGCAGATGACCACCCCTAGAGTTAAAGTTTAATTAGCATATAGTATTTTGTGTGTATGTGTTTGTGTGTGTGTGTGTGTGTTCGCGCACGCACATGCATTTCTGTAGGAAGCTCTCTACTTTTCAGTTTCCCATTCTTACCATACCAATATCAAGGCACTTTTGCTCTCATTGCTAGAACTCGTTTGTGGTTCTCACTTGTTGGTGTTACTGGGTATTCCAAGGAAGCTCTGAGATTGGAGTTAGGAGTGTAAAGTTTAATGGGCACTAACAGCTGTGGGGGGGGGGAACCACCTGTGGATGGAGGAGCATGGGAGGGGCTATCAGATTGCAGTGCTAATCTGACAGCCCAATGAGGAGCCTAGAGCAAAGATGGTCCATGGAGGAGTCTGCTATGTTTAGAAGTAGTGAGGCCCTTGTATCATGACTTGTTCATTGGGTGGGGGCCACCCCAAGAAGAATGTGCTGTCGTCCCATTGACTTGCTCAGTCATTGACTAAGAATTGCTCTGAAATTAGTATAATCAGGGTTAGCGATTGAGGTGGATGCTAGAAAAGCTAACAACTGGAGCTGTCTGAAGGCCACACTGCTCATTGCTGGGCAGCAAGTCCTTCCATAAAGAAGGTTCCAAGTGTTATATCTGTCCACAGTGCATGCTTTGCACTGCGTTGATCCACTTCTCTGTTTACATTTGGGAAGCAGCTTTTCCAGGGCTCTGGTGGGCCTTACTTCCTGAGGGTAAACTTAGAAGAAGAGGTTAGTGCTATATTGCATGGTATAGTGAGGCCTCGTGGGCAGGAAAGGCAATTCTGTATTAGTGACCAGTGATTATTCCAATGAGCATGAACCCCTGACTCTTTTAGAACAGAAGGAATCAAATGTAGTTAATTTTCCACCAAGTGTTAGGACTTTTCTAGGAATAGTGCCATAGCAGGGGTTCATATTGGTTTGTGTTGCTAGGAGGTTGGACGTTCTTAAGTGGTAGTAGTTAGATCAACCTTGATAAGAAGGAGTCATTGTCATTGGGCACATTCAGAGCCTTCATCTCTGTCGCTGAATAGTTGGTTCATGTGTTCATTGTGTCACTACTGGCTGGTTGCAGATAAAGGTCTAATGTCGAATGGTCAAGATATTTTGTCTCCCTGAGTGTTTAATGCCTTTTTCTGTGATGATTAGTTTCTGGTTGGCATTAATGTGTAATACAAAGAACTTTTGCCTCTGTACCCATTTTCCATGTGCTTATCTACATGCCTCTACTCCAGACGTTCTTCTCATTTTCCTGACTTTTATCTTCCAGGCTCCTGACCAGCTGCTTCCCTTGTATCTATGTATATTCCAACCCTGTGCTGTCTGATAAGGTAACCACTAGTCACATACCACTGTTGAGCTCTTGAAATGTGACTGTCCAAAATGAGCCGTATTCCAAATGCAAAATACAAACCAGATATGGAAAATTTAATGTGAAAAATGTAAAATATCAAATAATTTTAAAATATTATATGTTCAGTACTAACATTTTAGATTTATTGGGTTAAAGAAATACTTTTTAAATGTGGCTACTAGAAATTTGAAAGTATATAGGTGGCTTCCATTTGTAGCTCACATTATATTTTTATTGGAAAATACCATTCTATCCATATAAAGTAGACAGCCAGGTTTACCACCCAAAACTTTGCCCATTAGGAGGATCTTTCCCTTGCCACTGTCTTTCAATACCTCTCCTGAATAGGGTTGTGATGCAGCTTCTAACAATTTTTGGTTTTCACCTAATTACCAAGCGTATCAATCTGTAATCTAGTTTGATCTTCTTCATGCTCCTTTAGTTGATTAGTAGTTCTCATTGTCCAACATTGTGAACTGAGACAGAGGTATTTGTATAGCTGTGATGGGTGATATGAGAGTTTAGACTGCCTGCTCCCGCAGCTTACTTGTGCCCTGTTGGCTTGCCCTTGCTTGGTCCTGGATGTATCATTTCCATGTTATGATGGATTATGCTTGGCCAGCCTGCTTGACTTTATCACTGGGCAAGTCCAACAGGACAGTTCCAGATGCATGGTCACTTGGTGTCCATATGTTCTAGCATTCCATCATTACCAGGGCCCGGTAGCATGCCAGAGGCTGTTTTTCTACTAGCGTGTAACTCTCCACTGCAGATGTCATGGCCTTGCTCCAAAACCCTGGGAGCTTGCTTTGTGATTCTCTCACTAGGGCTTGCCATAAAATCCACACTGATTTTTCCCCCCCACCACTGATGCCTCCAGCACCGCAGGGTCTGTTGGATAGTCCAAGGGGCAGGGCCACTTTCATTGCAGTCTGGACTTTCTGGAAAGAGACAGAGCTCTTTCCTCCTACAGGCCCTCCTCAAAGCCAGTGGCCTTCCACCGCACCCATATATGGGCTGGAGCAGGGTTTCTGAGTGTGGATTGTATTGCCTCCAGAACAGAGGGCCTCCAGACCTGGGGCTTCCTCCTTCGTGGCCGGGAGTACAGGTCGAAACAGTTTTGTCATTTACTTGGGGAGGGATGTCATAGCACCTCTGACCTCTAAAAAATTAGTGAAATGACAGAGGCCTAAGTCTGCAGTTTATCCCTACTGTAATACCTTTATGAAAACACCTTATATTTTACATCTTTCATGGTTCATGTTCTAGTATTTAATTTCAAAAATAAGAATGAGGAAAAATATTTATCCTTTAACTCAAAAGTTAACATTCTCTGTTGACGGAAAATCATGATTTAGTGTTTGGTCTGTGGTATAAATTCTTTAAAATGTGAAAATATTGATGAATATTGCCTTTGGTGTTGAGAGGCATCAGAAAAAGAAAATTTTTTTCTCGGTATTTTTTAAATTGTGTAAGACTAGATTTGCCATATATTTTGAAATAAACCTTTATTCTTTTGCTTTTAATAAAATCTAAGTTACCATCTTGTTTTCTGAAGGCTTATTCCATGAATCATTAAATGTACTTAGTTGTAAATATGCTAAAGCTTTCAGCTGTCTTAGGATGATTTTGTTATTTACTATTTTTCTTACATAACCCATTTTTAGTTTTTACCACAAGTTTTAGAAAATAGTAGTAAGAAAATGCCAGTTTTCCTGAAATCCACCCTAGCTCTAAGCATATGCATACGTAAAAGTGCCACAGTTTATGAACATAGAAAATTCAGTCAATTGCTTCTGTTGGATCTCATCAAAACACTTTCCCCTGTTGAACCATTTGAATAGAGAAGACACTGATTTTCATTTAAAATGTATTTGTATGTACTTTGACTACAACTCACTGCAAAGCCAAAATTTAAACCAGATGTTAATGAATAGGAATATAGATCACAGGGAGGATATTGCTCAAACCAGAATTTGGTGGCCATTCTTACTTCTTCTATTTGCTAAATAGGTCTTATGACTCAAGTATGTTGTAATTGCTTAATATATTTTTTTAGATGAAGTGATCCAAGGGAAAAGTAATATATGTTTTGAGAACTAAGTGACAACACTGGACC
>PITB01028461.1:0-19013 GCA_004024585.1 Paradoxurus hermaphroditus | reverse complement strand
TGATTAAGTTAATAATCTAGGTGGCTGAGGGTATAGTGGATTATCTAAATGGACATAACACAATCACATGGTTCTTAAAAGAAAAGAATCTTTCCCTGAAGTGGTCAGAGGGAGATGTGACTACAGAAGAATAGTCAGATAGATGCAAAGTTCCTGGTTTTGAAGATGGGACAAGGAAGCCATAAGTAGAGAAATATGGGTGATCTTTAGAAGCTAGAAAATGAAAGAAAATGGGTTATCTCTTAAAGCCCCCAGAAAGAAATTCAGTCCTGCCAACGTCTTGATTTTAGACCACTGAAATCTGTGTCAGGCATTTGACCTACAAAACTATAAATAATAAATTTGTATTGTTTTAAGTCACAAAGTTTGTGCTAATTTGTAACAGCAGGAATAGAAAGCTAATCCATCAACTACTATACATCATCACGATGAGCTAAGAAGAGGAATTATTCCCTGAACTCTCTTTATCTTCTACTTTTGCCTTTGTTCATTTAGTCCTTTTTTTTTTAAATAGGAGGAAAAGTTCCTCTTCTGCATAAGAAAAAGTACTGAAAATATCCTCTGGCTTATGAAACAACACACACACGCACACACACACACGCACACGAAAATAAAACCAGTATATAAAATCTGTTTTTAAGACAGTGGACATCAGGCATCACAACATAGTGATCCCTGGAGGACACAGATAGAATGAGTCTCATTTCCTTAATGTGCTGCCCCCAGGTTATAGCACAAGGTGGGACACCCAGGCAGAACCAAATAGACTCCTTGAGTTGAGAAGTTGGATATGAGAGAGAGTTGAATCTGGAGAGAACAAGGATGCTAGAGTTCTTAGGACAGAGTATTGGAGACAAAAGAGCTGTGCAGAATTAGATCCCTGGAGATCTTAAGATGGTCCCCATGAATATTCAACAGAAAACTGATCAGTACATGCATGTGAAGAATAAACTATCCAAGGCTGAGAAAAAAAAAAAAAAACAACCAAAAGGATTAGAGAGAACAGTTTCTGGCACTCACACAGGCCTGGGAATGATTCCCATTTCTACTAGCCAGAATGGAAAAACTCATAATTCAAGAAAGGTCCTGCCCGAGTACTAGGAAATTATTAGCCCTAGAATGAGCACCTCTCTGCTTCTGCCTAAAAAAAAGAAAGGCAAGATCCAAAAAGCTTAAATTATTTTCAAGTACCTTAATTGCATCTCAGAATAAAATAACAAGGCAAAGCTCATCGTGTTTGTTGTTCAACAAGATTACCAGGCATGCAAAGAAATAGGAAAACCTAATGCATAATGAAGGGAATATTCGGAAAGTCAAAATTGACCCAGAACTGCCACAGTGTTAGAATGAGCAAAAAAAGATGTTGAAACCATTGTAACTGTATTCCATATGTTTAATGCGTTCAGTAGAGATAGAAAAAGATTTAATTCAAAATTTTCGAGGTGAAAGCTGCAATGTCTGACATGAAAAATACGTTGTATGGAATTAACAATAGGGTAGACATTACATAAGAAAACATTAGTGAACTCGAAGACATAATAACAGAAACTATACAAAATGAAAAGCAGAGAGAAAAGAATTTTTAAAATGTAAAGCATCAGTGAGTTGTAGGGAAATTTCAAGCAGTCTCATGTACTTGTAATTCAAGTTCCCGATGAAGAGAAGTAGAGGGGCAGAAAAAATATTTGAAGAAATAATGGCCAAAATTTTTCCAAACTTGATGAAAACCTTATTTCACAGACAGGAATCAGTTCATCAAAAGCATGTGTGTCTCCAGTAACAGAACTTCAAAATACATGAAACCGAACAGATATAATTGCAAGGAAAAATATAAACATTCTCAGTGATAGAAATGTCAATACTCCTCTCTCAATAAATGATAGAAGTAGAGATAAAAGCAACAACCATATTATAGACTTAATAATACTATTAGCCAACTTGATCTATTTTGTACTTATAGAATACTCTACCCAATGACAGAATACTATGCTCTTTTTTCAATTGCATATGGAATATTTACCAAGGTAAATCATATTTCCAGCCCAAGAACAAATTCTATTCAAAATCCCAGCAGGCGTTCTGTAAAAATTGGCAAACTGGTTCTAAAATTCTTTCAGAAGTACAAAAAAAAATTAGAGTAGACAAAGCAACTTGGAAAAAGAACAGTTTAAAGGACTAGTACTAACTGGTTTCAAGACCTTTAATAAAACTACAGCAGTCATATAGTGTGGTACCACCATGAAGATAGACAAATAGTTGAATGAAAAGAATAGAGGGTTCAGAAATAGGTCCACACATACTTGGGAAATGGATTTTTAACAAAGATGAAAGAGTTATTTCATGGAAAAGGGATCGTGTTTTCAAAAACTTGTGCTGGAACAATTGAACATGCAAAAATCATAAAATTAAAGCACTTTTATCTATACTATCTCACAATATACAAAATTAACTTAAAATAGATTATAGGCCTAAATGTCAAACCTAATATGGCAATAATTCTAGAAGTAAAATAGGGAAAAACAATTGTGACCTTGAGTTAAGCAAAGATATCTTAGATACATTTCCAGAAGCATCATCCATAGAAGAGTAAATCGATAAATTGGATTTCATCAAAATTTAAAAAATCTGCTCTTCAAAAGACATTCTTATGAAAATGGAAAGACAAGCCATATATTAGGAGAAAATTCAGACTTGTGACTGGAATGTATAAAGAACTCTCAAAACAAAACAAATTTAGAAAAGAATCAACCCATAAAAAATCGGCTAAAGATCTGAAGAGATGGCTCACAAAAGATTTGTGGGTGACAGATAAGCGTACAAAAAGATATTTCTTCATTAGTTATTAGTCAAATGACAATGAAAACTACAATGCGATGCCACTGTAGCCTGTGTAAAAATGATTAAAATTAAGATTTAAAAATAAATGGCAAATGTGGGAAAGGATATGGAGGAACTGGAACACTCTCATCATGGAAGGAATGTAAAATGATACAACCACTCTGGAAAAACCATTCGGCTGTATCTTCAAAAGTTAAATATGCAAGTAGCCCATGATCTAGCCATTCCATTCCTAGACTTTTACCCAAGAGCATCACCAAAAGTATTCTATACAAACGTTCATAGCAACTGGATTGGTAAGAACCACAAACTGGAAACAATCCAAATGTGTATCACCATGTGAATAAACAAATGGTATTGTATCCATACAACAGAGCACTACTAAGGTGATAAAAAGTAGTGAACTATTCATACATGCATCAAGATGGATGAATTTCAAAATAAGCCAGGCAGAAAAGGAGAATATATTTTATGATTCCATTTACATGTGAGTCTAGTTATACGTATAGTAACTAATACTAATTTATAGTAATGCAATCTATACTAGTCTACAGTAACATAAAGCAGGTCAATGTTCACCTGATCGGGGAAAATGGAAAAAGAAAGGACAAGTTTGGGGTGATGGATATATACATTATTTCAATTGTAGAGACGGGCTTCCCAGTGTGAAGCTGTGAGGATTAAATGCACTTATACATGAAAAGCCCTAAAAAGTGTAATAAGTAAATAGATGCAATTATTAAATGTTAATAAAGCATTGGAATTAAATGATTTATTGTATCAGAGTTTTATGATTTTATACTCAATTTCTCTTGCTTAGAACCGTTCTTCACACCTTCAATGATTTTGTTTTCCTTACTTTTTTTTCCCACAAGTTTTTTGTGTTTACGTCTCTTTTTAACTTTCATTCTAAAAATGCAGCCCTGTGGAAGTCTACCTCTTGCGATCACTGGATTTCTTTGTCAGTGAAAATAATGGATAGTGTAATAGTCTCTGGATTAAAAAAAATCAACCCAATAAGATGGCTGGGTGGCTCAGTTGGTTAAGGTTCAGGTCATGATCTTATGATTCCTGAATTTGAGCCTAGCATCTGGCTCTGTGCTGACAGCTCAGAGCCTAGAGCCTTGTTTTAGATTTTGTTCTCCCTCTCTTGTCTCTCTCTCAAAAATAAATAAACATTAAAAAAAATCAACTCAGTAAATATCTTTTGGATGAAGAAATTTGTCGCAAAATGAATTTAAAAAATGTACCTGCTTTCTACAAACTCTTGCTAAAGATGTTTTACATGACTAATCAGCTTTTATACTAAGAAACCCAGCATTTTAAATTATGAAGTAATAAAAGGACTGAACTCACTATCTTTTTAAGTAATAAAACTAATCAGGGATAAAGAGTTCCTGACTATGTTTAGGACTATAGAATAAGGAGAGGGGAAAAGGTAAGCTATTTCCAAATTCAAGTTTTTGGTTTTTATTCCTTCTGGGTTAAGGCAAGAAAGAGTGAAATAAACTAGATGCTGTCTGCTCATGGGTAGTAAAACTGGGATTCTTGGGAGGAAATATAAAAAGCATTTTAGTTCTCTTAATTTGTACAGGGGAATTAGGAGTAGGAAGAGAAATAAAGAGAATTGCACAATGTGTCAACTCAAATAATCCATTCTTTATGTTCTGGCTTTTCCTTACAATATAGAAAGAGGATACAGAGTAGAGAAGTCAAAAGATGAGGCAAAATAAGTGTAGCAATTCTCCCCTCTAGGAAGGACTATGCTGGTGACACAAAATAGCCCAGCAATTTTCTTTCACTAAGTGAAAGAGGAGGCTACTCTCAAGAACAGTAGTGATTATTTTTCTACAGGTTCAGAGTAACCAGAGTCACATAGCATTTCCTCAGTGCCCTGAAATAATACCTTAGATTCTTCGTGTGTATAGCCAAACATGTAAATAAAAATGTCTTCGTATAAAATCGGTATCATAAACTATTTTGTGGGGAATGTGTAGTGGATACACAAATACCGTAGCAACAGTTTATGTTGGTCTTATTCAATCACAGAGGGTCATATTAAATATATTGAAGGAAAGGAACAGACTCAACAACTTTATCGATACAGTCTACATTTAAAGAAGCATGGAAGTATTATTTTGTATAGAAAAAAATTCGTGGAGGTTTCGGTATTTGTCGTCGGTTGCTTTAGAATATTCTGATTTATCATTTCTTCATTGTTAATAAAATTGCTTTTCTATGGAATTACTTGTGGCCATTATATCTTGAGCTGTAACCACTACTTCAGGTAATTTTGGCCATTACGTGGGTTAAGACCCTATATGATTTTTTTTTTCCATTTTGGACCTTCTGTATCATTGCAGAAACTATCCATGAGTTAAGTGTTTGTGAATAATCTGTGGTTCTTGAATGAAGCAAACTTCTGATGAAGTAAACTCTTCATGACCCATTTTTTGAGTGTGAAAATTTCAGAACTTTTTCCCATAAGTGCACAATTTAGTTTTGTTTGTTTTAGTTTCTTTAGTTTAATTACCTGTGCTTCTAATTTTCATTTTTTCTACTACACTTGGTTTTTGCAAATTTCTCTGCTTCCTCTATCAAACAGTTATATGGTGGTAGTGAGTGGATGCAGTGGCCTGTCTCGGAAGGACCTTTCTCAATCTGACATTTTATTCAGTGCAGAGTTGCATATAGGCAAACATGCTTTCAACATCACATCTGGCTTAGGTGCCCCTCTATCTCTTAAATAATTTTTGAAATAAATAAACTTTTTTTCCATTTTCTCTATAGCAAACTAAAAGGTCACTAAAAGTGAAGCTAAGTCCGCAATCATTCTTATTTATAAGACCTGACCAAAATATTTCAGTCAACAATTAAAAAAAACCACTAACTTCTCTAATTTACACTATTTTTATCAAAATATTTTAGGATATATCATTCCATATATCAAATATATGTAAAATATACACACACACATATATATATATGTACATATATTTATTTATTTATTTGGAATTTTACCCAGGAATCTGAATGTATTCTAATACTTTTTGTAATAGTATGCCAATTGCAACACTTTAATACTGATATTAGAGGATGAGTATACTGACAATTGAATACTCAAATTAACATTAAAAAAACTTAGTTAAAGTAATAACTGTTTAATGACTCTGAGGAAAAAATACAGATGAAAATTAATAGTATATAATTTTCACTTAGGAAATATTTGTAATTTAAGGATAAAATTAATTTTAGCTTTTCAATAGAAAAGTTTCTATTCAATGAGTATGTTGATTATAAACAAATCTTGTACATTTTCAAGCAACTCCCAGGTCACTTCTAGTTAGTAACTCTATCCCACCTATTTTTGAGATAATACATGTACTTGGAAAAATGGAATTATAATTTTTGAGTGTTTTCTGCAATTAAGATATTTTTGATAGGTTCATTGACATATAATTCACAAACCACAAAGTTGACCTGTGTAAAGTGTGCAATGCAATGGCTTGTGGTGTATTCACAACTGTGTAGCCATCACTGTAATGATCTTTAGAGCTTTTTCATTGATCCAAAATGAAACCATATGCCCATAGCAATCACTCGCTGTTTTACCCTACTCCCATCTCCAGAGTTAAGCTGTTACGAATCTTTTCTATTTGTAAAGATATGCCTATTCTGGAACTTTCATATAATAGAATCTTACAGTATATAATATTTTTTGACAGGCTTCTTTCCTTTAGCATAGTTTTCAAAGTTATCCATATTGTAGCATGTATAGAAACTTCACTCATTTTTATTGCTGAATAATATTCCATCGTATGGTTGTATTTCACATAGGTATCCATTTATCAATTGTTAGACATTTGAGTTATAACCACTTTTTGGCTCTTATGAATAATTCTATCACTATAAAAATATTAATGCATTAAGAGGTTTATTTGGGTAAATGGCCTATAGTGGATTTTCCCCCAGAATAGAAGAAGGAACAAGCAGGTAGACTTTTTTCTTTTAACAGAAGCTAAAAGTCATAAAATTTTGCACGATGTCACTATGAGCACTTCCCGCAGTGTTAGTGCCATTGGAATAATAGATTTGATATAATAGTGAAAAAAAATTCCTTATAAGTTTCTGTGTCGACATGTTTTCATTTCTTGCGGGTAGATCCTAGGAGCTGAATTGCTGGTCATATGGTAGTTTAACCTAAGAAACTACTAGACTGTTTTCCAAAGTTGTTGCATCATGTTACATCCCACGAAAATACGTGAGTTCCAATTTCTGCACATCAATCCTTCCTATGGTCTGTCTGTTGGATCATAGTCATCCTAGTAAAGGCTCTGGGGTGGAATCTCCCAGTTTTGATTTGTATTTCCCTTCTGGCTGATGAGGTGAACATCTTTTCATGTGTTTATTGACCATTGTGTATCTCCTTTGGAGAAATATCTATTCAGAAATGCCTATTTAATTGGACTGTCAAACTTATGGTTGGTTATAGACTTTTTTTTTTTTTTAAATTAATGAGGGTAGACTCCCTAAAGCTCTGTTTCAATTGGTGAGCTTTAATTGACTGCATAAAAAATGACTTCCACCTTTAAGGTAGAGCCTGTTCTACTTAAGCCTAATATATAACATTGATTTTTATATAAAAGTATCAACATTAAAATAGCAATATAATTTTATACCTTATTTAAACATCAATTATACCAAAACTATTTCATTAAGCAATCCTTTAAAAATAATGTTGTCTCTCTTTCAAAGGCAACGTTTTTTGGGGAAAAACACATCGAGAATATTGTAGAAAGCAAGAACTACTCATTAGCTAATAAGCAGCCAGGCTTGATATCCTGAAAACGTTTATAGTTCCAAGAGGACCTTGGCATCTAGACAAGGACAACATTGTTTGAGTAGAAGTTATTTTTTTAATGACGCTAACTTTTCCCTATCCTGCTTTAGTCAACTCTCCTGAATGTCTGTGTAGGAAGATTAACAATGCTGTCAACACCAGCTACATGTCTGAATCCTAAATGCTTGAAGGTGGCTGAATTTCATAGCAAGATTTAAAATTTTTTCTGCCGAACATCAGTATTCTAGCATATTGATCCTGCAGATCCCTGGAAATAGATCTCTGGAAATGTATGTTTGATTTTTAATATGTGAGCTCTTTATAGAGTGGCAAAGTTAATCAAAATAAATATGAAAATACTACGGGCGCCTGGGTGGCTCAGTTGATTAAGTGTCCAACTTTGGCTCAGGTCATGATTTCAGGGTTTGTAAGTTTGAGCCCTGCATTGGGCTCTGTTGCTGTCAGCATGGGGCCCACTTCGGATGCCTTATGGGGGGTACTTGATACGCTTCAACCCAAGAGAAATCAGGAGATTAAAGGCAGCTTGTGGAGAACCTGTGGGTGGCTTAGTTGGTTAAGCATCTAACTCTTGATTTCAGCTCAGGTCATGACCTCAGAGTTCATGAGATCCATCCCTTGCCTGAGGCTTTGTGCTGACACTGGGAGCCTCCTTGGGATTCTCTCTCTTCCTTTCTCTCGGCCCCTTCTGGAGCATGCTTTCTCTCTCTCTATCTCTAAATAAATAAATGAACATTTAATAATAAAGAAATAAAAGCAGTTTAGAAAGTCCAGAACCATCAGGAATTGAAGTAGGAGGAAAATCTAGGGAGAGGAGGAATGGTTTGGCAACTGGGGTGAAGGACTGCCTTCCCCAGGCGGGCATCCTCCCTTGGCTGGTGGGTCAGCCTGCAACCCCCATGGGCAGGTCTGAGCTGCCAGATACTCCAGACAGGTGGACTGGAAAGGGACCCACACAGGCTTCTTCTGCAGGGAGCAGGGCACTGCTCCAGCAGCTTCTTCACCAGGGTGCAGGGGTCCTTGACCTCTGCCTCTCAATTTGCTTATAAATCATGCTTGATCAGTTTCTTCTTGCCACCTTGGAGGTGGCATGGATCACTTTGCTCTTAAGGGGTGCAGAGTTGGGCCCAGAAGATAAACAGCAGGTCCTCCTTCTGACTCTCCTTATTAAATTTTTCCACATTAATTTTTTCCCCTAACGTGGGCCCCCTAGCATGGCATAGGGTGTCTGTAAGAGTCATTGTTGAAAAGAGGAATCAAACCCTTATCTATGCATTTCCCCAGCAGGTCCGCAGCTACTGGAGACGTGACCTGTGGGCCTTTGTCGTCTCATCTCTCAGACCCTGTGAAGTCCATCTGGACCCCACCGTCTGTCACAGGTCACAGCCCTGCTTCACGCACAGCTTCTCAGTGGCATTTGTATTCATTTCTTTTCAGATTCTCTTTGGGACAAAAAAGGAAGAGGAAATCCATTTGCCTTTTACATTATTTAGCTGATGATGATTTACAAAACGAATAAACATTGATTACCACTGGAAAGATTATAGACAACTACAAAGCCGTTTGTCCTCCACATCTTCCCTTCAGGATTCTGAATATTTTTAGCAAATGCCAAATTAGCACGGCAGCAAAGCCGTGGAACAGTGACTCTCCAAGCTAGTGCTGAGAAATAACAGAAATCGAAAGCATTTGACTGGCCACAAATCAATTATTTCAACAATTTTCTTTTACTTGTAAGAATGCAAGCAATCTTAGGCATGAGTCGGTATTTTTAGAGTCCTAGGTATCATAAGCTTCTTTTGATTCTAGATTCAGTTAAGAAATGAGAATTGCCTGGAAAGGACCGAGCATGACAACAAACCTCATTTCGCCTCAATCATGAGCACAAATACGTTGGTTTTTCCTCCCTAGTGATATAGAGATTCTGTGGGTGAGATAATTAAATATCTTCTGCATTTCTTTATTTATTTATTTATTTATTTATTTATTTATTTATTTATTTATTTATTTATTTTTTAAATTAGGAATGTTTATTTTTAGGATGACTTCGACAGAATACGCTTTTTTTTTTTAAATGTTTATTTTTGAGAGACAGAGCACAAGTGGGAGAGGGGCAGAGAGAGAGGGAGACACAGAATCCAAAGCAGGCTCCAGGGCCCGAGCTGTCAGCACAGAGCCTGACGCGGGGCTCGAACTCACAGACCGTGAGATCATGACCTGAGCCGAAGTCGGACGCTCAACCGACTGAGCCACCCAGGCGCCCCATGCATTTAAACAAAAAGTGGAGGAAGTAAAATATGGAAGAGATTTTTTTGAAGAGAGAGGACCTTAGAAATGTAATCTAGCGATTACTCAACTGTTCTTATTCTGCAGACAAGGACATTTAAGCCCAGAAATGTTCATTTCACAAGAACGAACTTGAGACACCAGGCAATAAATCTCAACATAGATTACAGTAGCAATTAACTATCTGCAACACATCTACCAAAGGGAAAATACACAAAAATAGCCGTTTGCTAAACATATGCCCCAAACCCATGGTCAAAGATGAAGAACTTCAAATCTTTTCTGCTGATCTTTTCTGCTACAGAATTATTAGCAATCTATCAGGGTTCCAAGTTCATTATGATGAGAAATAAATATTAGGACTGGAGGAAAATTTTCTAATTGGTCCTCAGCAGCAAAAAAAAAAAAAATGATAAATGTTATGTCAGGGGAAAATGACTTATTCATATTGATTGACCAATTTTAACATCTTGCAAAATTGGCTTTATCATTTTCTTTCTCTCTCTCACTCTGTCTTGTTCTCTCACACCTGTACACAATTACGATATTTTAAAACCTGAACTATTTGAGAGTAGGCTGCATATTTCAGGTCCTTTAGCTGTTAATGTTACAGTATGTATTTCCTAGAAACAAGAATATTTTCTTATAATCACAGTGCAGTTAGCAAATTCAGGAATTTTAACATCTTGGTCTAATCTACCAAAAATTTTCCTCTTGTATACAACTAATTACATTAGCATCTAATTTATTCTTTCTTTGATTGTTTTTGAAAAAATAAGCATTTTTAAAAAAATTTTTTTGATGTTCATTTTTGAGAGAGAGAGAGACAGAGCATGAGCAGGGGAGAGGCAGAGAGAGAGGGAGACACAGAATCCAAAGCAGGCTCCAGGCTCTGAGCTGTCAGCACAGAGCCCGACATGGGGCTCGAACCCACAAACTGTGAGATCATGACCTGCGTTGAAGTCGGCCACCTAACTGACTGAGCCACCCAGGCGCCCCTAAGCAGATTTTTATACATTTTCTCATTTCCCTAAGAAGAATTGTTTATATAATAAGTCCATTGAGCATAAACAAATAAAATGCAAAGCCAATTTTGAAGTAAAATTATTTTTATAGATTTTGGAATATTTTTATTCTTTCCTATGTCTTCTGTCCTTACTTCTTTCCTTCTTTCTTTCCCCCTTGTTTGGCACAAGCCAAAGCCACTTTTGCAACGAAATGAGGAATCAACGAGAGGTTCCAAACAGAGAATTAAATGATCAAATTTAAGATTAAGGAATCCAATTGTGGCCATTGCATGAAGGAGATAGTAAAGTGGGGAGACAGTAGAGGCTGAGGAGGCTAAGTTAGAAGGCTATTGAGATTTTCCAAGCAAGAGATGTTGAAAGTCTGAATTAGGGTCATGGCTGAGGGACTAGAAAGTGGTGAGGATGACCATTACCTGAATTTGGAGAATGAACGATAGGAAGAAGGCAGGGAGTCTACGGAGTTTTATAGCCTTGGAGGATATTGCCAGGATCGCCTGAATTGGGAAACAGAGAAGGCCTAGATTTTGGGTGGGAGAAAAGATGAATGATTTGGTTGTGAACCTGACAAGTTTGAAGTATTATATTCTTGGAGAGATCAGGGCATGATGTGACAACATAAAGCCATGTAGGTGCTATATACATGGGTGCTACATAGACTGGGTGTTATGGGACCGGTTTGCTCTATAGTTTCATTTTATTGTTTTCATGCAGAGCCATCTTCTTTCCTTTGAGCCAATCTAGGCGGCCTTCCGCGAATAAGTGATGATGCTTATAGGCTTCTTCATGGTTAAACTGGAAAGCAAGACTGAAGCCTCATGGTCTTGCTTTTATCCCGCATATTGCATGAACTATTTGAGTGTAGTCTTGATAAAGACAATGGTCTCCCAAAGACATTTCATAATAATGTAACACGGTGTCTGTAAAGAGCTCTATTGAGTTTTGTTTTCGTATTCTCCTTGTAAGACCTGAGAGTATTCGTGGAGGTGAGCGCAATTCAATGTCCAACCCCACACCTGCTCACGGGGAAAACACACACATGCCTGTGCTTTGGAAAGAAGTCAAACTTCTATTGTTGTTAAAATTCTTTCCATGGAGAATGGATTTTATTTTTCTCTACATATAGTTTCCTGTTGTACATGGAGAGGAAATGTTTTCTCTTGTTTCTAGTAAACAGTCATGCATAGAAAATGGAAAATCTTGTTTGGAAGAGGAATGAGTCTCTATTTTATCCTCTCTATAGCTGGGAGAGACAGCAGCTTTTCTCAGAATTCTCCGTGCCCTGACTCTGCTCTCCCCTCCCTCCTCCACAAGTACAGTATCTGTCCTTTGTTAGGGCCTAGCTAGGCCATGAATACATAAGAAGAATCACAGCGCAAGATGTCAGCGGGAAAAAGGACACCGAAGTAGGACTGATAATAATAATCTCTTTTTTGGTATTTTAGTGAAGACAAGCACATTCCCGTGACAGCCCTGCGAGGCTCCCTTTGGTCAGCACTAGGAGTCAAGTTGCTAAGAACTCAGAGGCCCCAGAAGCCTTATGCCCACCACGGAATGCTGACTCTAGTCCTGATCCCTTGTCTGCACGATCTCTTTGGCATTTTTAACTTCCACCTTACAGCCTGACTTGAGCTCAGTTGATGACATAAGGTGTGATGTCATGACATAGTTCATTATGATTATAATATTTGTTTTAATGCTTATACTCTATGAAACTTCCACACTAGGCCTATACCTGTCAATTCTCCTTTTTGTTCTTGCCTAAGAAGGATTTGCTATTTTCTGGACTCTGATAGGAGAAACAGATGCTTTCTAAGTAGCGAGGCACAGCTTCTTTCCTGGGGCACGGGAACTGTGATTATATCCATTCATGTATATTTTGGCATCATATGCGTTTGTGCAGTTTCATTACTTTATTTCCACCAGACATACCTAGCGTCTGCTCTTGAACACGAGCATTTGAGCATTCCTACCTCTTAGTAGGTTTCGTCTGTGTCATTATCCCTCCTCCTTTCTTTCCACGTTTCCCTCTGATTAATGCCCCAACTCTCTCCATCTACCTGTATATTTCTCAACTTTCCAGATTTAATTTAGATAAATTTTGTTTGAATCCCTTCTCCTCCTTTTTATTTATTATTATTATTGTTATTTTGTAAGTAGGCTTCACGCCCAGAGTGGAGTTCAATGCGGGGCTTGAACTCATGACCCTGAGATAAAGACCTGAGCTAAGATCAAGCATCAGACGCTTAACTGACTGAACAACCTAGGTGCCATCTCTTCCTTTTTAAAATCACATTCATCTTTTCCTCTTAAATACAGAGAACAAACTGAGGGATGCTGGAGGGGTGCTGGCTTGTAGGATGGGCTAAATGGGCAATAGGCATTAAGGAGGGCACTTGTTGGGATGAGCAGTAGGTATTATATGTAAGTGCTGAATCACTAAATTCTATTCCTGAAACCATTATTACACTATATATTAACTAACTTGAATCTAAATAAATCAATAAATAAAATTTAAAAATATTAAAATAAATAAAATAAAACCACAAAATGGGACGCCTCGGTGGCTCAGTCAGTTAAGCGGCCGACTTTGGCTCAGGTCATGATCTCATGGTCTGTGAGTTCGAGCCCTGTGTCAGGCTCTGTGCTGACGGTTCAGAGCCTGGAGCCTGCTTCAGATTCTGTATCTTCCTCTCTCTCTGCCCTTCCCCTGCTCATATTCTGTCTCTATGTCTCGCAAAAATAAATGAACATTAAAAAAAAAGAAAAGAATAATCAAACTTTAAAAATAAATAAAAGTACAATCATGTTTTCTTACTCAGAAATTGCATAGTGCTTCCTGTCTGCACTGTTTATTTGACAACTGTGCTGGTTTGTATTGTTAGTTTGCTTTCTCTGTCTAAATCTTGACTTTCTAAATAAATGCCATCAGTAGAATTATGACAAGACCCTTGGGCTTTGGAGTCAACAGACTTGGGTTTGAATCCTTGCTCTTCTCCTTAATAGCTGGAAAACCTTGAAGATTCTTAATTCCTATCAAGCTATAGCTTTCTCATCTGTGAAATGAACATAATCTTAGTAACCCTAAGGTTGTCATGAGATTAAATGAGATAATATATGCACAAAAGATTTAAAACAGTGATTAAGAATTGGACCAAAGGTTTGTTCAAAACTCTTTGTTGACTGGTATTTTTAAAAAGTTGCTAAGTCCATAAATTAACCAATCAAATGGGGCTATAGTGTTTGGTGAGGAATGACCATACACTAAGATGATACCTTGATTGAGAAGCACTGGGGTGTATGCCAGATAAGACTATTTAGAAGTAGAAACCCTTTTCATGGAAGGCTGATAGTGACATTAATAAACACCATCCTCTCTCTTATCACTGTCCTAGCTCCCTTCGAATTGTTAGTAATAAAATCCCACACAGAGGCAAACTACTCTGCCTTTTCCGGAGACTCAACAAATCAGCCTGGGTAGCATGCGCATATCGGTGTTGTTCCTTCGTCCAAGAGGCAGTATGAGCTGAAAATAAAGTTTGACTTTTCTCCTACTTGAAAACAGAAGGCTAATATTTCTCAGAAAGAATCTGTAAGACAGCCTCGCTGAGTGCCTTTATGGAGGAGTCACAGGGCTGTCTCGACTCTCTCCAGGGTGCCTAGGAGCAGAGGAAACAGTTCTCTTCTTGTCCCCGACCTGTTGCCTGGGGCCGGTCTCATTCCTGTCAGCCATTGTGGTTAAAAACCAGACCCAATTTCTTCTTTCCTTTAAGATGTTATTTGATAAATTGCCTTTAAAAGGTCTCTTTTGGCTGTTTCTACCATTTCTGCTCCTGCTAGGCTTTTCTGAATGAAGCCTCTTCCCCCATCCCTTGAAAGAGACCTCAGTTTGCTGTGTTTAGATCCGCACTTGCGTTCTACATGACGGTGTGCACATCTCAGGGCTATGAATTGCAGTAGAGGTTCATAGGCTGTACATCCAATAAGAAAAGAAGGACGTTTAGGCTCTAATTTAGGTTCTATCGTTAATCTAATTTGCTGATTTTGCATACATCATTTAGTGCCTGGGAGCTTGCCTTTGTATCTGCTAAATAAATAAATAAATAAATAAATAAATAAATAAATAAATAAATAAATTTTGAGAAGCGGGAGGGGTAGAGAGAGAGAGGGAGAAAGAGAGATAATCTCAGGCAGGCTCTGCACTGTGAATACAGAGCCCGATGCAGGGTTTGAACCCACAAACCACAAGTTTGTGACCTGAGCCAAAGTTAGATGCTTAACCAACTAAGCCACCCAGGCACCCCTGCAAAATGAATATATTACCACCTACTCTGACTGCTTTAGAGCATTTTAAAGAATAATACATGTTAATAATGGTAAAGGTATTTAGAAATACGTAAATACGACTGAACTTTCTACTGGTAACCAGTTCTTATGCAGCAGTCTGAAATAGAGACTTTAATACAATGTGCTGGGCCATAAAATTATTACTGTATTTAAAATATCTTTTCTCACAAAATATTAATCTATATATGAATTGTGTATAATTCTCTTAATGTGTCTCTTAACCACCTAGATATGTTCGTTAGCCATAGCGGGCATAGAGAAAATTTTTGTAACTGCATAATTATAACACAGAGATTTGTTACAGGGACTAAAAGCATATGGTGAAGAAACAGGAGGAGTAGAATAAAACTAGCACGAATCCGGGTCTGTTACATACCACTCATAATCCTATTACTTAGTTTCCATGTATTGCCTGTAAGCTCAAAAAAAAAAAAAAAAAAAAAGGAACAGAATTAAAAGACCTTAAGAAGAAAATTCAAAATACAGAACGTGGACATTGATCTTTTGTTCATTTGTTTGATTTTCTTGTGGCTAGTTATTTTTCTTGGGCAATGAAAAATAAAATACGGATAGACTTAAGTTCTTTTCCACTCATAACATTTAATGACTTTATTTTTCCCTGAAATACTGAATTAGGGAAGTTGTAAGAGAGAAAAACAAAACAAAAAGTGTGTTACATTGCCTACAGATATGTTTAGTTTTTTTAATTTCAGCATACATGGTGTCTTTAAGTACTCATTCATTTATTCACACAATAGAGAGCAGCTAGGAATTTGATTTATTGAACTTTAGTGAATCAAATCCAATTGAGTGATTTATTTAACACATATCCCTCTAACTATGTTGAAAGCTTTACCCTTCCCTCAAATTTCCTTCAACTGTTTTATCATATATTTACTCTTCACATTATAATACTCTAATAGCAGAACTAGAATTCTATGAAATATTTGCTAAGACCTTATAGTTTTCTTTGTGAAATATTCACAACAGGTCAAAACAAAATAAACTGTGAAATAAAGGAAATAAATGAATCCATAAATTCTACCACTTATAACCAATGCATATCTGAGGGGAGAGGAAGATTAATATGTAGAATAAAATGATGTCAAATAGTATCAGATGAGTATATTTATGGATTCATGACATCTCAGTCACAAAAGGCACACAGCTGATGAGATGCGGGGCCTTGGATTATTATTTGCTCCTTACTATACCTTTGTGAATCATTTATCTTTAACAAATAGACTAGAAGTAAGCCAATGATCACAAACTGTAGACTCAAATTTGGTCTGCCTCCTGTTTTTATAAATAAAGGTTCACTGGAACACAACAATGCCCGTTTGCCTGCTGTTTAGAGCTGCTTCCCTACAATGGCAGAGTTGGGTACTTGTGACAGAGTCCTACAAAGCCTAAAGTACTTACTAGCTGGCCTTTAACAGAAAAAGCCTGCTGATACCTGAAATAAATTACAGGTAATAAATCAAACAATGCAACAACTCACGTTATCTCCTTTCTATATTGAACAAAAACCAATACTGATTCATTTCTGTTTGTCTGGCTGTGTTTTAATTTTTATTGTTTTTATTAAGTGCAAAAGTTGAGAATAACATTGTGTTTCCAATTTATCTACCTAAACACACGGGAGTATTTCCTTGAGCGTATTTCCTTCTGAAAACATTACCAAAGTTAATGGTAATGAGTATCTCCCTAAATTTCGTAAATTTCACACGAATCATATTACTAGTTCTATCCATGCTGGCAATTGCTTTCTTTATCATTAAGTAAGGAAATATTGGAATGCCTTTACTAACACTTTAAGATCAAATAAACTTAATTTCTTTTAGCTGGATATTTAATCTTTCTAATAATCTTAATTCTCTGGTAGCCGGAATCTGAAGTATAAATCTGCAGTAGAGTTGTTCTCAAGTTTTCTTTTCTTATACTCTCCTTTTCCTGTACAGGAAAAAAGAACAATGGGCAATATCATTGTTTTTGACAAGTTCATGCTATGATCCAAATAAGTCAGTGCCCCATTCCTAAGTAGAGGTAATTTTCTCTGGCTCTGCTCGTTACAGAATCTGCTCTAGAAATAACGGCTATACTGATGAAGCTTTGTAGGGTGGTTCAAAGCAAGAATTGACCCCTATCAGTTACGTGAGGTGTATAGAGAGACTCAGAAAAGATATTGTCCCCACTTTAAGGAATCAGAGCTTTTTGAGCGCATGTTGAGGGACGTCTGAGGGTGTACCCGAGAGCGATGATGAGTAAGCCTGTCAAGGACAACTTAAGTGAATGGCTTTGAGATTGTGCTGAATATCTGAGTGAAGTACTGCAGAAGAGACAGGAATTGGAATTAGACCTCACGCTGGTAAAGGTACTTTCAGAGGAAAGCTTTCCAGCACATTTGCAGATGAATACATTCGGCTTAGTCATGGATAATTCTTTAAGGCCCTGGAGATCTAGAGATCCTCGGTGGTTTAAAACAGAAAATGCTGGCGTATGACCTAAAGGGATTATTATCATCCGACTAATTATTCGGAATTCTAAATGATATCCTGATTTATCAGAAGTATAGCTTTACCTGTAAGAAATGTGATAGAGTAAATACTACAAAAGCAGAGACTTGCAAGTATGGATTAAAACTGCTGTGTTTGATATAAAATAAAGTTTAAATAACACTTGCTGATCTCACAGCAGTCCTGCTTCTGTATTCCCATTTGTCAGTTCAATCAAAATCACACAAATATGTAGGGGCGTCTGAGTGGTTCCGTAGGTGAAACGTCCAACTTCGGGTCAGGTCATGATCTCACAGTCTGTGAGTTCCAGCCTTGCGATGGGCTCTGTGCTGACGGCTCAGAGCCTGTGTCTCTCTTTGCCCCTCCCTGGTTCCTGCTTTGTCTCCCCCTCTATGTCTCAAAAATAAATAAATATTAAAAAAATTTTAATCTCGCAAATATTTAAATTTTTAATTCTTGCCAATAATTGAGCCTATGATAATCTCATTGCTAATTTCAAAGTAGACAACTATTTTGCTGGTGTAAGTTTTCGAAGGAGAACAGAAGGAGAGGGGACTCTAAAATATGTCATTTTGGCATGAGGATTATTTTGAACTAAAGGTAATCAAAATCCAGCAGATTTAGGAAAAGCTCTTTACCTCCCCCTAAACTGCCTAAATTTACATTGGAAAGGTGGCCTGGACCAGGAAGAGAGTTCTTATCGGATATACCTTTTTAGCTAAGAAACTTGTCTGTGTAACAGGGCAGGCTTTGTTTTTCTTTTTTCTTTTCTAAATTATTTTATACTTTTTTATTTTAGAGAAAGAGAGAGAGAAAAAGAGAGAGAGAGTGTAAGCAGAGGAGAGGGGCAGAAGAGAGAGAGAGAGGGAGAAAGAGAGAGAGAGAGAGAGAGAGAGAGAGAGAGAGAGTCTCAAGTAGGTTCTGCGCTGAGCATGGAGCCCCATACAGAGCTCAATCCCACAACCCTGGGATCTTGACCTGAGCCAAAATCAGGAGTTGGATGCTCAACTTACCTGGGGGCCCCCAGGCTTTGTTTTTCAAGCATCTCCTCTGCCATTTCTGAGCAGCCTTCCTCTCCTTTGTATCTCCAGACCCCCCACCCTATTCCCCAGCTCAGGCCCAGGAAGGTGTATACGCTCAGTT
>PITB01028460.1:0-19003 GCA_004024585.1 Paradoxurus hermaphroditus | reverse complement strand
TGGCCCTGGAGGCCTTCCTTCCCAGGCCCCTTTTCAGTGTTGTCGCCACTCCCCAAACGCGACCACCTGCCTTTGTCTACATTGTCGTCGTCCCCCCCTCACCCCCCGTCCATTTCCACCTGACAAAGTCCTACAGTCACAGGTGGGCATCCTCCTTTGGAAAGCCCCTTCCCCCACAGGGATATGCTGTCCCTCCTTCAAGTGTCCCCATAGCAGCCTTACCCGTGTTCGAAATGAGCTTCCTCCAGAGAGGCAAGAGTGTACATTTCTTATCTAGCCCCATAGAGAAAACTGGGGCAGAGCTAGATACTGATGCTGGCTCAGCCAAGGCCCAGCTCTGGCACGTGACTTCCCCTCTCTACCCCTCAGTGTTCTCATCTGTTAGATGGGAAGTTACAATCATCCTTAGAGGATCAACTCCGGCAGCACGAAGGCACCCAGTTCAGGATACGGCAGGCACCCAGTAGGCAATGCAAACACCACCCCCCACCCCCCCATCCCCCCATCCCCGCCCCCAGGCCCTGGGGCTTGGGGCCTGGGGGTGGGCGGCCAGGACACTGACTCAGCTCCTCCCCCCACATCCCTCTGGGCTCTCTGACCAAAGGGAGGCTGCTGACGACAGGAAGAGCCAGCAGGGAGGTGGCAGGATGTGCGGAGGCCGAGGAAGTCCAAGCAGCGGCCAGGTCATCACGGCTCGCAGGGGCAGGGGCCCTGAGGGCCAACCCCCAGCAGCCCAGCCCACTTCTCGTTAGGGTCTCCCCTAGCTGGGGGAAAGGGGACGTGCGCATGCGCAAGCGCACCCTGATCAACTCCATCACCCCACCCTCCTAGGCTGTCAGAGCCTCCCTAAAGCGCTAGCCAGAAACCAAAAGCGGCCCCGCCCCTCCCTTCCAGAACATCACGGTCAAGGGGCCAGACTGACCTGAAAAGGGGCTACTCCTCCCTTTACGCTCAGGGTAACCCCGGGCAACTCACCACCGCCCCTTCCCCAAGCCTCAGTTTATCAAACTGTACAATGGAAATAAAGGTCAACTCAGCTGCGAGGCTCCATAGATCATTAAGGCACAGGTTTTGACGTAACCGGGGTAGTGCTCGTCCACAAGAGAAAGACAAATCTCTGCCATCGTGTCCCCCACCCCACTCGCGGGCCTGCTCCCAGCCAAGGCCCCAGTGCTGCTGCGAAGTGGCAAGCCGGGGAGAACACGGCGTCGTGCCGCTTGGGAAATCCCAGAACGGGCTCCCGGACAGGGTGGGACGGCGCGGCGCGTTCTCGCCCACTCAACCTCGGGCGCCCACGCGGGTAGGCAGCCCTCCCAGGCCCGGACCGGCGCGACCCATTCGAGCCGGGGAGAGCGCCCCTCTCCGGCCCCGGCCGAGACCCCAGACCCAGGCGGGGCCCTTCTCCGCTCCTCCCACTGCCCGGAGCCCTGGGAGTCCCCACGGGTCTGGCAGCTTGGGAGAATCAGGTCAGGTCTTCGCCAAGGGGGCTGGAAAAGGGCCATCAGAAATTGTCCGTGACTGGTCCCACAGAAGTTGGGGGAGAGGGGGCTGCCCGGGACAGGGAGTTCCCATTTCCTCGGGGTCGCCCGGGCTCCCGGCCCGGAAAGGTGAGGAGGAGGAGGCCGGGGGAAGTCGAGGCAAAACAGCCGGCTGGTGCCGCTGGGGTCACCCTGTCTTCCGGCCGAGACCTCCTGTCGCCTCCGGGGAGCGAAGGGGGTGCCCTGGAGTGGAGCGGCGCGGCCGTCGCTCTCCTCCGCGTCGGGCGCAGAGGGGCTGCCCCGGGGGGGCACTCACCGTCATGGCGGCGCCCCGGGGCGGCGGGAGCAGGAGGCAGGGAAGTGGAGAGGGCTCTCGGGCCGGGCCCAGCGGCGCGGTAATCCCGCCGCCGCCGCCGCCGCCCCTCTCGGCTGCCCGCCGCCGCTTCTCCGGCCCTTCCCTTCCCCGGCGCTGCCCCGGCCCCTTCCATCCGCCCATAAAACTTTTTTTTTTTTTTTTTTTCAAACTTCCTGGGAGGACCCGGGAGGGCCAATGGGCAGCGAGGAAGCCGGGACAAACAGCGGCGAGGGCCGCGGGCGGACCAATGGGAGCGCGGGCCGGGCCGGGGGCGGGGCCTGCCGCGACGGGACGGGCGCGCGAGGGCGGTCGCGGCCGGCGGATGGGGGCGGAGGGAGCAGAGGGCCGGGCTCCCGCCGCGGGCGCGCTGGGAGGAAGGAAGGACCCTGCGTGCAGGTGACTCGGCCGGGCCCCGGCGCTGGAGTGCTGGGCGGGGACAGCTGGGTGTGGCACCCAGTCGCCCTGCTGCGGCTCCCGCGAGCCGCGGGACGGAGCGATGGGTCCACGAAGGGCGCGGCGCCTCGGTTTGACGGAGACGTGAGCAATGCACCCAGTATTAACAACTCAGCGGGTCCCACTCGCCGAGCCCCCCTCGTTACCTGTGTAATCTAGTTTCGTCCTCACCACCGACCTGACAGGGAGGCATCATTGTCCCCATTTTACTAATGAGAAAACAGAGGCTCAGAGAGGTGAGCCGACTTGGCCAAGGTCACACGGTAAGAAGAGACGGGATTCCTAGCACGTAATCCAAGCACAAAGCAAGTTCTGGAATGGTAGGGCCTTCCCCAAAGGGCCCCTCCTTACAAGCGGGTCTTTCTCGGCTCAAGAACCCCATTTGGGGTTCTTGGGTGTGGGCGTACCCCCGTTTCTCACGTTCCCAGCACTTGGCAGTCTGTAAGAAGCCTTTTCACCTGCAGGAGCTCATCTGAGCTTTGCAGCTGAGGAGGGACCTTAGTGGCATTTGTCGAAAATGCAGTGGTAGCTTGTGTGGCCTCGTGATTCAAGCCCTGCAGTTACCTTCAGGAAGTGCTGACTTAACCTCTCTGGGCCTCGACTTCTCCCTCTGTAAAATGGGAGAATGCTATGATCCCACAATGTTCCTGTAAGGATTAAGTGTTAATTTAAGTAAACCCCCTAGAACAACCCGCTTTGTCCCCGGTCGGCTATTATTAGGTAGGGAGGGCAGGGGAGCTTGGAATAGTGGCCATTTCGATTTTCGGCCGTCTCAATTTGGGGTTCAGAAATTACTGCTTTCCTCACTATCATTACCCGCCTCATCTCACAGAGAAAGAAATGGAGGGCGGGGGGGCTGAAGTTCTTTCCTAGCGTTTCCCACCGGGTGTCTCTCCTCCACCCCGAGGAACGAGGCCAAGGCGAAGCCTGTGTTCCTCGAGACACCGGCCTGCCTGTCTCCATGTGCTGAGCCTTCCCACCCGAGCCTCTACCTCACCGAGGCACTTGGTCCTCGGCAGAGTGTGTGATCAACAGAAGACCTCACCCGACTCCCACCAGTGCCCTGGTCCGGTGGCTCCTGGCGGCACCAGCCCCCTTGCTGGTTTCCTGGCGTCTGGGACTCCTCTTTGAGCGCCCGCGACCCAGCGACCAACCGCCGCTCAAAGTTCAACAGTGCTGATAGATCAGCCCTGCCTTCTGGTTGCCGGCGGTCCGTGATCATCTGACCCCTGCCTCTTGTCTTCACCGCGGTCCACACACATTGCTGGGGACACATAACGCTGAACCACTGGGAATTCCCAGAGCAGACCGGGTCCCTTTGTACCTCGGATGGGACTGCACGTGTTGTTCTCTGCCGGGTCTGGAACGCTTGGCTTCCTGGCCTCTGTGCCCCGCCCCCCCCCACAGCCACCCTCCCTCTCTCTCCCGCCCCTTCCCCTCCTCCCCTCTCTCCAAATGTTTGTTTGCCTGGAAAATTCCTCCTCGCCCTCCAGGTCTCAGTCCGAAGGAAGCCGAAGCGCTCCCCAGCACGGAGGTGGACACTCCTTGTCCACTGCTCCCTGCATCTGTACATTCCGCCACCGAAATGATGACCACGCTGTGGTCTCAGTCAGTTACATGTCAGTGTCCTCGCCAGACTGAGTTTCTTGCGGGCAGACACAGCCTGGTTTTGTCTCCATCTTGGAGGCCGGCCCCGGGGCCTCAGACCACAGTAGGTCCTCTGGAGACATAAGTCAAATGAGTGAATGGACAAATGGAGGAATGACTCCCTTGCCACATCTTGTCCTATAGTAGGACAGAGATGGGACAGACTCGGGGACCCAGGAGGGCGTTATTAAACAGAGCCACCAAACTTGGGGGGTATCCATTCATCCAACAGTCACTAGACTGTTACTCCCCTGAGGATAACGGCGTGAGGCCACAACATCCCAAAGCCATACAACTTAGAGACAGAACTCAAGCCCAGGCTACCTGGCTCTTGACCTTGGACTGATGTCGCTATCCCACCCAAGAGATGTTTGCAGCTGCTCTAAGTAACGGTCCGGGGGGGCGGGGGGCTCCGCTGGCAGCGCCGCCCCCCATCTCTTGGCGCGCCTCATTCCCAGATGAGAAAACGGCTGCAAAACCCACTCAGCCTCAGTTGCCACATCTGTCTAACGGGGGAAAGTCCGTGGGGATTCTCGGGGCTGCGAGGAGGGCTCGGAGAGCCGGATGCACGGAGGTGGGAGGGTTCGAATCTCCGCTCTGCCCCTAGCGTGATCTAGAACAAGTAGTTTTTTCCCCTCACTGCTTCATTTCCTCATCTGTAAGATGGACGATACAAACCGAATGCCCGGTGGGGAAGATTCAATGCGGTCCAGCGGCTCACACACCGAACACAGAACTGAGCACACAGCAGGTGCCAAACACATGCCGGTTAGCACCGCCAGCACCGTGGACCCCCAGGGCGCCTTTCCCCATTTCGCTCCCCTCCTCTCTATCAGGGACTTACCTGCTCCCTCCTGCCAGACCTGCTGCGTGCTGGTGACCTTTAGTTAGTGTGACAAGGTAATTCCTGCCCCTGGCTTGAAGGTACCCCCCTGCCCGGATCACCACGTTTGTCCGATCACCCTAGTGCCCTAACCCCCAAAGAGCAGCAGAGAGGAAATTAGGAAGTGGACGGGAAAGTTAGTGTTCCCAGCCATCACACCTCTGTGCCTCCTCATCTCCCCGGGGCCCCCTCTGCAGCCCTGAGCGTCGCTATAGCTTTTTGCCCATTAAACAGATGTGGCAACTGAG
Source organism: Paradoxurus hermaphroditus (assembly GCA_004024585.1). Lineage (NCBI taxonomy): Eukaryota > Metazoa > Chordata > Mammalia > Carnivora > Viverridae > Paradoxurus > Paradoxurus hermaphroditus. The sequence continues at coordinate 13,939 of PITB01028460.1, read as the reverse complement.
GCTCGGGGCGGTTAGCTGCAGCCATTCTCTCATCCAAGAATGAGGACAATCAGCAGGAGGCTGACTCCTCGAAACCCTAGCTGTGCAACTCCAGCAACTCAGCTCAGCTCCCTGAGCCTCCGGCCCTTCATCTGCAAAATGGGTATACTCGACTCTCTCTAACGTGCCCGGCCCAGGGCTGGACCCAGAGCCAACGAGAGAGTACAAGAGTCATCCGGTCTCGAAGAGAAGAGACCCCACGCGCCAGCCAGTGGCCCCTGGAGAGACCAGGCCCCTCCTCACTGCTGCGCAGGGGGCAGGAGGAAGCGAGTCCCAGCTGCCTCCCCTCCCCTGCCCTTGAGGAAACCCCGAACCAGAGGCCTGAGTGTTTACAGCCCTCTCTGGGCAGGGGGTAGGTTACGTAATGCCAGATGTTTGTGAAACTGGCTCGGGCCCAGGTCTGAGACACACTTTGCAATCCCAGAGCCCCCCGCGGGCCATCCCTCTCTCCCTTCCCCCAACCCGGCTCCCCGTGGCCCAGTTGCTGATTGGGCGCTTTTAGCTGTATAGCTTCTCCCACCACCCCCTCGCCCCGAAAACTGAAAACAGCCCCAGCCCCGTCCTGGAGGTGGCAAACCCCCCTCACTTGCAGAGACCTCCGCTTTCTCGTGTGGGAGCCCCAGTTCCCCCCTCTCAGCCTCCCGCTCTCCCTCCTTTGACTAATACCACCCTCCTTCCTCCCCTCCCCGTCTCTCCCACCCCCATCCCTCCCACCCCGCTGGAGCCAGCCTACCCTTTGCCACCTGAGGACCCCCAGAGACAGCAGGAACGGATTGAACAGCGTGGGACGGTCCCCGGGCATCCGCCATGAGGTCACCAGTCGGCCCCCGAGTGGGCTCCCAGCCTTGCCCTCCGCTGGCCTCTTGTCTGCCTGTCAAACAGGGTCCAGTGTTGGCCCCCAGGCCCCTTCGGCGGCATGGCCGGGTGGGGGGGGGTGTTCCCTGACTACTATCTCCCCTGCCTAGTCTGCCATGCCCACCTGAAAGGCCTAATGTTTCTGGTCTCACGGAGCTGCCAGAGAAAAGAGCTTGCCAACTCATTCACACTACGGGGTGTTTGGCTGATAGGGCTCTTGGGGCTCAGCACCTTTGGGGACGTGCACTTCACCACCCCGAAGTCAAACCACAGGCGGCCAGTAGGAGAGAAGGACACACCCCAGATGTGTCTTCAGTCCGCCTAGGGTTTTCAGATCGTTTGGCATTAGCTTCCAATGTTAAATAAGCAAGAGACTGACGGATAACCGCATACTTCCAGTTTCTCTAGAAATACCTAAAGGTATAAAAACTCCGGGGCCCGCCTGCGCCACGGCGTCAACGCGTGCGGCCCCAAGAGGTCACACAAGCGCCCCCGGTCTCCATCCCGCATCTGCCTCCTCTCCCCATTCGATGAAAGGAAGGCATCACAGACTTCTGCAGCCACCCCCGGCAGAGTCCCCAAAGGCGCCCCCTTTGCGGTCATCCTTGTGGGGGCAACAGGCCCCAGCGAAGCAGAGGCCTTTGCCCCCAGTCCCATAGCAGCTTGCTGGCAGGGAGGTAGGACGGAGCGCAGGGGTCCCCGGGCTTCGGGACCCAGAGGTTATCTGGTGGTGGAGTGTAAAGTCTTTGGGGGGAGGACCGCTCCCCACCTCGCCCCCACATTCCCCCAGCACAGCCCCGGCCCCTGGACCAGGAGCTCCGTGCGCTCCAACTTACTGCTGGCCCACACCCAGGCATGCGGGAAGCGCTTGCTAAGTGTACGTGAATAAATGGATGAACGAAGGAATGAATGAATGAAAGAGCGAGCGAGCGAACGAGCAAACAACGAGACAGTTATCAGCTCTGTCCAATCCGGGTTGCCTGGGGAGGGCCTGAGGGGTTTCCACGTTGGTGGCATGGGCCCATTCTGCGGAGATTAGAGGGGGCCCCCCTATATGGCTATTTCCTCTTCGTTCACGGAGCTCCGGCCCCAGGAAGTATGAAGAAATGACCGAGAAAGGGGAAGAGCAGAGTTGCCAGAGCCCCTGTGAGAGCTGGAAATGCCTTTAGGGACCGGTCCTCTGTCTCCTCCCATTTCACCCACGGGAAGACCGGCCACCAAGCAATTAGAGTCCTGCTGTCACCTCGAGAGGCCAGGCAGTGGCGAGTCAGGACAGAGCCAGGAAGCAATGTCCAGGCAGCACGGGGATGGCTGGGTGGGGGTCCCGAGCCCCGCGTTCTAGTTAGAGCTCAGCCCCTGCCTGCCGGGTGACCTGGGATGACTCTCCCGCCCGTTTCCTCATCTACGATGAAGGCCTGGGCACAATTTAGGCAGCGCGGGGGAAACAGCAGAACATGAACAGGATGAGGAAAGCGTAGCCCAGAGCAGCCTGGCTCCTCCCTGCCTCCCGCTGCCCCGGGCTGTCAGCTCTGACCTCACATCTCTGGAGGCTGAGGGTGATGAGAACAGTCTGTTTGGCAGGTTGTGGGGAGGGGTGGGGCGCGGCGCTCTGCTCCAGCGGCAGCCTCGCCGGGTCCCACCCCCTGCACACATCTCTCCCCGCCCAGGACCCTGGAGATGGTCCAGGCTCAGCTGACTGCAAGCACCTCCTCGGCCCTCTTCAGCGGTTCTCTGGCTCCAGCTCCGAGAAGCCCTACCCTTTCTCCCTGCCTGGGCCAGCCCTCTGGCACCAGAAGGACCTTACCTTCAGAGACCATCGGGGTCAAACTGCCATGTCCCCCCCAAAACAGGGGAGGGACTTTTCAGGACATCCTAGCAAGTTAAAAGCAGAGCCCTGGGCTTCTAACCCTAGGATCATTCACCTGCCCCGGTCCCCAAGCCAGAAGGTGGTTCTGCTGCCGCCCAGCCCCCCCCTCACCGGGAGCCCCTCTTCTCAAGCCCCTACCATGCACGCAGATGACCCCAGGGCAGAGCCAACCCCAGTCTGGATGACCCTAGAGCTGCTCAGAGGACCTCAGCCCACCTCCGACCTGGTTTTCCTTCCCTTCACCTCCCTATGTGCCCACGCCCATGACCCAACTACCGAGTCTGCCTGCTTCTGGTCGGTCAGTGAGTCTTGGCCTTTGCTTGGTTCTGAGTCCTCAGGCTCCTCTGATTGGAACTGGAGATAAGAAAGAACACAGCTTAGCCCCGGTTATTCCCCAGGTTCCATTCATGTATCCACCTTCCTATCCATCCATCCATCACCCGTCCATCCAATATCCATGTAGCATCCAACATCAATAGTCCACGTGTTATCCATCCAAACGCCCAACATCTACCCTACTTTATCCACTTACTAACCTATCCAACATCCATCGTCCCACTCAGACACCCAGCCTCTATTTATCCCATGTCTATCCAGCCGTCCTGCACCCGAGTATCATTTCTCTATCCATCCAACATCCATTCCTCCATCATCCATCTGCTCATCCTTCCAACATCCATTCACCACCCATCGTCCATATTCTATCTATATTTACCTATTCACACACCATCCATCCATCCATCCCTCCCTCCATCCATCCCTCCCTCCCTCCATCCATCCCTCCCTCCCTCCATCCATCCATCCATCCATCCCTCCATCCATCCATCCCTCCATCCATCCATATTCTACTCATATTCATCCATCTATCCGTTCATCGCCTCATCTATCACCCAAGCAACATTATCTATCCGACACCCCGTTATCTGTCCCGCCATCACCCATCCAACTTGCCATCCAGCATCTTTTTATCATTTATCATATTTATCTATCTGTCCATCACCCATTTACACACCCACGGTCCATCACTCAACCATCATCTACCCACTAACCCGCCCAGCCTCCATCTGTGTCTTGCATGCATTCAAGCCTTCGATGTGTTCACGATCACTCATCCATCGAGCTGAGCTCCTCATGGGGGTCACGGCCTGGGCCGGGGGCCAGAAGTGCCGAGATAAAGTCGGCACAGCCCCTGCCCCCATGCGGCTCATCTTTCTTGTGGAGAAATGACAACTGAGTGTGACCAGATGGAGGCCGGCAGGACCGCAGGACCGCCAAGCCCAGGAGGGAGCCGTTACCAACCTAGGGGTGGGGTGAGTATTCACGGAAGGCAACTCAGAACGGGGCCCCTGATCTAAGACTTGACGGTGAACAAGTGTTTGGTAGGGGAAGAGAGGGAAAGGAAGAGCATCCTAGGCGGTGGGAACAGCATGTACGAAGGCGGGGAGACTTGCCTGCGGAGCTGTGCAGCCAGCCCGGTAAAGTACAGAGCAAATCTGGGGCGGAAGGGAAGCCAGACGGAAGCCACGCCAAGGCTTTTTTCATAGACGGTGACCCAACTGGAGCCCCAAGTGAGACCAGGTGAGCGCCTCTGCCGTGTCATTCGTGAAAATGCCCCGAAACCCCTGGTGCTCCTTCCCGTCCCCAGTGGCCATTGCCAAGCTCCCAGGGACCCCCGAGCCTCATCCCTGAGCAACTGTAGGTGAAGAATCCTCCCCGTAGACCAGGCCAGGCTGCTGTGTCCCAGCCTCCACTGGGATATAGCGACCCCCACTGCCTGAGCCGCCTGTGGCTCCATCCGCTTCCCCGGCAAGCCTGTCAGCAGCTTCTTGTGTGGGGGCTCCAAACTCCCCAACCCCCCTTTGACCAGGACAGTAGGACCAAGCTGGTTCATCTCTGCATCTCTCCTGTCTGCGCACTGAGTTGACCACACAGTGAATCGATAAAAGCCTCAGGGTAATACAGGGGAGGGGGCTCCCCAGTACGGCCCTGGGCTCAGAGGCTTCACAACATGGCCATTAAAAGCTCGGGCTTTGGAGTGAAGCTTCGATCTAACATATACGTGTATGACTCCCGGCCAGTGCCGGACGTGGCCGAGCCTTCTAACAGGCTGAGGCATATATGGCAAAGCATGTCAAGCACCAAGCTCACTGGAAACCCTCCCGTCACCCAGGAGGCAGGCAGCGTTGGGCTGCATGTCAAGGAAGTGAGGGGGGTTGGATGAACGAGCAAGATCGCATCGCCCCAGTGGTATCTAGGAGGGAAGAGGTTAGTCCCATTTTACAGGGTGAGACCAGGACAAGAGAGACTGGGTGCCCAAACCACAGGCCGCGTTCCCAGTGAGCTGAGGCCACGTGGCCCGGCTCCGGCCTCCAGGACCCTCCCGGACCTCCATCTTCAGGTAGATGCTCCGGGCAGCGCCAGAGTACCATTGAGTCTGCGGCCCTACCCCTGGGCCAAGGAGGCAGGCAAGGGACTTGGTGAGCCCCCACTATGTGGCAGGCCCCAGACCTGCCCATAGTAGGTCCTCATTTAAGTAGCCTGTCTTAGCAGGCTACCCAACTCAACCCAAAGAGATTTGTACAGTCTCTTCTCTGTGCCTGAGAGGAGCCGTAGGGGCCGGAAAGGGGTAAGTGGAGCTGTCCTGGGCTTTGAGGAACTTAGAATACAGCAGGGAGGGGTGCCCGGGTGGCTCCGTGGGTTGAGCGTCTGACTTCGGCTCAGGTCATGACCTCTTGCCGGTTCTGAGTTTAAGCCCCGGGTCGGGCTCTGCGCTGATGGCTCAGAGCCTGGAGCCTGCTGCGAATTCTGTGTCTCCCTCCCTCTCCCCGCCCCTCCCCTACTCGCGCTCTGTCTTTCTCAAATATAAAGATTATTTTAAAATATTAAAAAAAAGAAGAGGAAGAAGAAGACAGCAGGGAGGTGGGGGGCGGGGGCGGGGGCGGGGCTTGACATATCGGTTTGCCGTCCCAGCCAGGGTCGTCGGGTAAGAGCCGTCAGAGGCGACACAAGGCAAGGACGTGCAGCCAGGAAGGGAGGACGCCTGGTCAGAGCACCTTACGTGAAGCCCCAGGGTGGTCTGCACTGCGTGGACCTGCGGCGCCCCCTGCCCCAGCCCTTACTAGCTGTGTGATCTTAAGTGGCTTAACCTCTCTGAGTATCAGTTTCCTTATCGGTGAATAAACAGTGCCTTTCTTGTCAGGTTGCTCTGGAAATTGAATGAGGACAATACCCACAGAACATTCGGACCAGGGCTTAGCATGCAGGGAGAGTTTGGGTCAGGAGGAAGGATCAGGGCTGAGCCCGAGAGGGTGTGCAGGAGCCAAAGGGAGGCCTTTCTAAGGATACTTGTCTGGGCAGGGCTGACTTTCAGGCTGCCTCTTGGACGCGAGACTGACTTACCTGCCACTCTGCCAAGGCGGGACCCTCTGCAGGGCTCCTGCTCCCAGGCCGGCCCACCTCCTCCAGGCCAGCCATAGTCGAGGTCTCTGGTCCACTTGTCACTTTGGTCTTTGGCCACTGGGTGGAGACGCAGTCAGGGCTGGGTGGCTGGGCAGAGCTCTGGGGCCACAGCCCGGCTTTCTGTCCGTCGACTCGGGTGGCCTCTGCCCAGCCGTCAGGCTGGCCCTGTCGCTCTAGCTCCAGGGTACCATTTGTGGCTGGGGAACCCACCTCTGGCCCCGAAGCCGTGGCCAGAGTACCCCCATGTCCAGCTGGGTCCTTGCGGGGCAGCTGGGCCTGCAGCAGCTCCAGGAGGCCTCCCCAGTCTAGCCTGGGAAGACGCGAGGCGAGCGAAGACTCCTCCACGCGGGCCCGGGTCCCCTCGCTGAGTGCCCCAAGAAGGCCCACAAGGTCCCTCCAGTCAAACTCGGGTCGCCTCTCGGGGCTATGCCGGTGTGGGCATGTTCCCTCGGCCCCCCGGCCCATGGCGGTGGGTGTCTCGGGGCCCCCCCTGGAGCTCTCCGGGGGGCTCCGAGGCTGGTGAGGACTGGACAGCTCCTGCAGGCTGCCCCAGCCTCTCTGAGCTGGCCTGTCGGGGGGGCCCCGCAACCCATTACTGGGGGGCTCCTCCCAGGCCTCCGACTGCCCCCTGTGGCAGGTGGGGCCACACAGCTGCCCCCAGCTCTCCTCAGACTCCCGGAGAGGGCCCCTCCAAGTTCCCTCTGGGGCTCTGGCAACCCCCCGGCCGGGCTCCCCGAGACCTTGCCAGCTCCCCAGGCCTGGGCCCTCCTGCTGGCTGCCGCAGCCTCTCTCCAAGTGTCTGTGAGGGCCCTGGGACCCTGGAGACCCCTCCTGACTCTGCCACCCCCCCAGAGGCTGTCTCGGGCCCCCCCGGCCGCTCTCCAGAGATCGTTCTGTCCGCTGCTCCCTCTCAGGGGTCCGGGCTGATGTCCTGGGAGGCAGCGAGGACCCCTGGAGCCTCCGGTCCCCTTCAGGCCGCCTCTCAGGGCTCCTGGGAGGAGCGGGCTCTGCCTGGCTCCGCCGGGCTGGTCCTGCCTGCTTCGCAAGGGGCTTGGTTACCTGAGGATGAGTGGGGGGGGGGAGTGAGGGGGACGGTGAGGCTCCAGAACCCCGACTGGGTGCTCTCTCTCTACTACCAGAAACCGGTCTTGGCCAGGCCTGGGGAGAGGCAGGCTGTGTCCTCACAGCAGCCTGGATGACAGCAGGCCGCAAAGCGCCTAGGGCCTCCGGATTCCCTCCCTGGGGGTGTCAGCCCCTCCCTTTCACCCAGTCTCCTCACTTTCAGAAAGAGATCTTCAAAACGCTGCTTACTCTCCTGGCTCCCCCGCGCCCCCCTCCCCAAGGTATTGATTCCAACCTGGGCTATCGGGTGCCGGAACTTCCACCACCAACACCCCACTCCACTGGGTCAGGTCCTGCTCTCGGAGAGTTTCTTTAAAAATACAACTCCCCAGCCTCAAAGAGACAGCCCGTCGAGCCGGACTGATGCATCCGGGGCTTTCCCTGAAAACTTTTCAAGACAGCAGGTGTCTCGCGAAGGACGAGAATAACATGGAAGGGCCCTCTTTGAGGGAATAATCTGGGGTCCTTCTCAATTTTGCTAAGAGCTGCGTGGCTCTTTGGGAGGTGGCGGGCGCGGGGGGGGGGGGGAAGCTGGCCACCCAGGACGGGGACTCTGATCCTTTCCTACAGGACCTCCCTCCTCGAACCCCCTGCCTGCCACCTGGGGGAGGGGAGAAGTGGTGGCCCACCTCTTGGGGGTGCAGGGGCCCCCGGGGGGCGGACTGGCAGTGCTCACCTCCCTGCCGAGGGCGGGGCTGGACTGTCTTCGGAGAAGTTGGCTCTGACCTTGGCCGGGCCGCTGCGACCGCCCCTCGTCCCGGGCCTGGAAGGCCCCCGGCGCCTCGGACTTCCTATGAGCAAAGGCAGCCGCCCCTCTGAGGGCCCTTGGGACTGTCCCGGCATCCCAGCTCCTTACTCCTGCCCCCGGCGGCGGCAGGAGGTGTGGGAGATCCAGGGGCCCCCCACGAGCTCGCTGAAGGGCCCTCAGGAAGGGATGCTCCTCTCAGGCTCTCTGTTTCTCCTTCTGAAGAATCAGCATGGCCGACACGGCTCTAATCCACCCATCTCATGGGGGGATGGAGTGAGGAGAAGGGGTAAGCACAGGGGGAGGGCTTAGTCTTGGCCTCGACTGCCTTGCCTCTCGCCTCACTCAAGACTTCCTGTTCCTGACGGCCACCCCACCGGCAGCCCACCACTCACCCCTAGACAAAGGTTAGACTGGTCCTTGTGGGCATTAAGATTTATTGAGCACCTACTGTGTCCCAGGCCCTGTGCACGCACGATCGTAACAGCAAACATTCATGGAGCACTTCCTACGTGCCAGGTGCCAACCGCTCGGCCATCCTGCTTCATCTCACACAACCCGCGAGGTGCGCGCGAGGTGGCATGCGGAGCGCAGTGGGCCCCCGTACCCCATTCTTTCTGCCCTTTTCCTGTCTACCTGGCGAGTTTGGGATTTCCCAGGCCCGTCTTTTTTTCCCCTCCATAACTAAGAGCGTTCCAGCACCTCGCCTCGAACCCTCCAGGCCATCTCAGCTGTCATGAAGGAGCTCTCAGCAAGGTCAGAAGGAAGAAACATCCTCTACAGTTCCAGAAAGACCAACATCACCTGTCCGCGCAAATGGCACTTCTAAGACACTGGGACTTCAGGCGTCGTTGCCACGTCCACCGAAGATAACCTCTAAGCTGTAAAAAGTCCCTGGTTCCAGTTCATTGTCTTGCTTAATAATTGGTAGCCGTGGTTGTTAATATTTAACGCGACCCGAGGGGTAGGAACCGAACAGAATCTGGGCACGCCTTTCCCCTCCCGTGTGTAAGGTCGTCAAAACCAAAGACACAACGCCTCCAACGGATGTTTATTTCAACAGGTCTGACTTCATCTAAATTGACAAAGGGAGCTGGGTCTCTAACGGCCGAACGGAACTGAGAGAAGCCTGAAAGAGACTGCTGGGTGCCCAGCCGCCGAAAGAGGAGAAGGAGGGATCTCTCTGCTCAGCCAGACCTGTGCTCTGCCTTCAGCCTGCCTCCCGCCTGGGAACTACGCGGAAACTCCACGGACGCTTTGGAGAGCTGGAAAAAAATTATATATATGAATTTGGCGTTTGGCGTTGTTGTTGTCTTATGGCTTTTCCAATGTCTTCAGAATCAGACCCGTAAGGTCAGTTGAGGTTTTAGCAGCTCTTGGCAGGAGACTCACAGAAAAACCAAAGGTCTCTTCCCTGGAGTGTTCCAGAGTTTGACGGCTGCCTATCGGCTTCCATTTTTAATCTCCTTGAGGCGAGGGGAGTTCCTCGCTCTGTGAGATCTGAGGCTTCAGAGTGGGTTTTCCACAGAACCAGGTGCTGGAGGCTCCGTGAAGCGAAAGCCCCTAACGTGACTTGATTGGGGAGGTTAACAGCGGCGGGGGGGTGGGGGGACAAACCTCAGGGCAAAGGTGCACTTTCTCAGTGGATGCGCCGAATAAGCTCCAGCTCGCTCAACGATCAGCCCTTCTGAGAAGTTCCCCCCAAGTGGAATCAAGAGATAGGAGGAAAGGACTCCCAAAGACTCCGAGAAGCCAACAGAGACCCGGCCTTTGCGATGCGAGAGCAATAGTGTCCCCTTGGGCCACCTGTTCCTCAGGGTGGGCGTGGCCGCACCAAGGGAGACAAGGGAAACGGGTTTCCGGGTTTCCTTTGGAAGCCTGGATGGGCTCTACTCTGTTTCAGGAGGGTATTCCAGGACAAGAGCCATCAAGTCTAGCAAATTCCAAGGCTCTGTTTTGAATTCGAGAGATTACCGAATGCTTATATGATGCCAAGATAAGGGATTCCAAAGGCATCTGGGGAGGGGGAAGGGATGAAGATATCAACATATCAAGCCAAAACTCCTCATGCTTTAATGTGATAGCCTTTTTTTTTTTTTTAACCAGTGCCAGATGATGCGGAAGAAGATGAAGGATAAGCAGAATGTGATAGCCCTTTAAGAGAAATTGTCCAGGCTCAGGTAGACAGTGCTGGGACAGAATAGATGCTCAATAAATACACGTCGAATGAACCTATGGGAGAAAATAACCACCGACTCACAAATTTCAGTCTGTCCCTTACAGATATTTAAATAGGTTTTAAAGTCTCATCTACAGAGGACAAATGCTCTCCTGTTTGGAAAAAGCGCCATACAAGAGAAAAAAATTCAATTCCTCGGTAGAGTTCTAAAACGTTGATTAAAAAGTCAATAGTCTACTTCCCCAAAAAACGTCTACAGTCAAGAGAGGCAATTTTTAATATACCGATTATACTGCAATAAAGCTTCAAAAAGGTAGACCACTTCAAAGAGAGCAAAGTAAAAGGGAGAGAAGTATCTGCGTAAAAATAATTGAATGTTAGCAAAAGTATAAATGTCTTCCCGACTCCTATATCATAAGCCCTTTGTCTGTCTCAAAGTTATCCCTGGAAGGGAAAAAAAAGAAGACGAAGAAGAAGAAGAAAATTTGACTTTGGTTTAAAGACCTTAGTGACCCTGCTGAGTTACCAGATGAAATCAAAGGTGTGCCAACTGATACAGGAATAATCATAAGAAGACCAAAGGCAAAGGGGGTTTGTCGGGCAGTTAAACTACTCTGTATGATATCACAGCGCTACATGCCATTGTACGTTTGTCCAAATCCATAGAATATACACCACCAAGAGCGAACCCTAATGCACACTATGGACTTTGAGTGATAATAGTGTATCGGTGTAGGTTCATGTTTTGTTTTTTTTTTAATGTTTATTTATTTTTGAGACAGAGAGAGACAGGGCATGAGTGGGGGAGGGACAGAGAGAGAGGGAGACACAGAATTGGAAGCAGGCTCCAGGCTCTGAGCTGTCAGCACAGAGCCCGACGCGGGGCTCGAACCCACGGACCTCGAGATCACGACCTGAGCCGAAGTTGGATGCTCAACCGACTGAGCCCCCCAGGCGCCCCGGTTCATGGTTTCTAACAAATGTTTCCCTCTGGTTGGGTATGTGAAGACTCCGGGAGGCTGTGCATGTGTGGGGGCAGGGGCCGAATGAGAAACCTCTGTACCTTCCGCTCGAATCTGCTATGAACTTAAAACTGCTCTACGGGCGCCTGGGTGGCTCGGCTGGTTAAGCGTCCGACTCTTGGTTTCAGCTCGGGTCACGATCTCACGGTTTGTGAGCTCGAGCCGCACATCGGGCTCCGTGCCAACAGTTCAGAGCCGGCTTGGGGTTCTCTCCCTCTCTCTGCCCCTCCTGTGCTCACTCTCTCTCTCTCAAAAATAAATAAACTTAAAAAAGAAAAAAAAACACTGCTCTAAAAAAATTAAAATGTGTTTTGAAAAAAGGCCAAAGAGAGAACGACACTGATGCCAGAGACCACAAAGGTTGTCACCTGGGTACTAAATGGATAAACTTTAGTGGAAAAGGAAATTTGAAGAATAAGAGATAAGATTTCTCAAGTCGATTCAGATCTAAGAGAAAATATTGCCTGAAGGAAGACAAGGAGGAATTCTGGAATGCAAAACATTACCGCTCCTAGGGCGCTGGAAAGGTTCTAAAATGCGGTTGTGTGTGGCGGTACAACTCAGGCTTAGTAAATACGCTGTAATTCATCGAATTAGACACGGTCAGTGTTGAGGCTTCCAGACCTACTTTTTGTTCTCTTGACCTTAACTAAGGGAATTCCAGCCCTGATCCTTGCAAACGCGGAGGCTGGAACCGCTGGAGAAAGAAATCTCAGCCCGATTGGGGGGAAATGTTTCCCTTCCCCGCAGCCGTGGCAAAGCGGACGCTGTGGGCTCAGATCGCCCGGGCGGCACTCCGGGCGGAGACCCGCAGAATACCTGGACTTCGGGCGTTGTCGCCACGTCCCAGGAAAGTGACATTTAACTTCTAAAGAATTGTCACTCGGTGCGTTGTCTTATTTAAAATAGGTGGCTTTGGCCATTCCTTTTCAATTGACATCTGTTTTCGGAAATGCATGGGGACCTATGAGTGGCCTTTGTTAAAGCAGAAAGGAACCATGGGGACTTCCTTCTCCCTCACGTAAGAAGGAAAAAATAAAATAAGCCTGTGATTCTGGATCAAACAAAGGGAGAGTTAAACCTCATTTAAATGAGGGGCGCCTGGGGGGCTCAGTCGGGTAAGCGTCCGACTTCGGCTCAGGTCATCATCTTGCGGTTCACGGGTTCGAGCCCCACACCAGGTTCTGCGCTGACAGCTCAGAGCCTGTGAGCCTGCTTCGGATTCTGTGTCTCCCTCTCTCTCCGCCCCTCCCCTGCTCACACTCTGTCTGTCTGTCTCTCTCTCTCTCTCTCAACAATAAATAAAAACATTAAAAGAAAACTTATTAAAATTAACAAACTAATGTTCTCCCCAACTTACAGATGAGGAAACCGAGGCTCAGGTAGGTTAAGTCACTTTACCAGGTCACATAGATTGCGGAGTGGATTTGACCCCAGCCCATCTGACCTTGGTCTTTTCTCTTAACCACTAGGCTATGCATAGTATCACTTGGCTGTCAAAAAAAAACAAAAAACAAAAAAAACAAAAAAAAAAAAACAAAAAAACCTCCAGAAATGTGGACACGGGGATGAAATGACTTGCCCAACGTCACACAGCCAGTAAGTGGCAGGGTGGGGGGGTCAGAACCCTTTCCGTCTGCCAACCTAAGCCCGTGAGCCTTCCACCTGTCCTGCTGCCGAGCCTCCTCCCCAGCCCACCTGGCCGACCCCGCCCTGAGCTCACCTGCGCTCTTGCCCGAAGAGGCGCTCCACCTCCGCGCGGCCAGGGCTGCGGGTACGGCCCCCGTTGCTGCCCTGGGGCCCTGGCTCCCTCTGCGCCAGCCTCCTGGGCGGGGGCAGGTCGGCCAGCACGGTGTACTCCTCCCTCTCCAAGTTGTGCCTGGTCTCCCCAGGGGGCGCTGAGCCCCGGGAGCCCCCGGAGCTGCCCGGCGGAGGTGAGGACGCCAGGAGTGCTAGGTCACTGGGGGGGTGGCGGGGTGGGGAGGAGGCCCGAGGTGCGTCCCGGTGTCCGATGCACACTTGGGGGGGCGGCCCTGGGGAGCCATGCAGAGAGTCAGTGGAGGGGGCCAGGCTCTCCATACTAGTCCCTGGGGGATCTTGGAAGAAAAGGGATGGCTCAGGGGCCTGGCGTGGTGGGGACGAGAAGGAGGGCGCGTCCCGGTGCCCGATGCACACAGGGGCAGGGATGTGGGGGGGCTCGTGCAGAGAGTCTGTGGAGGGGACGAGGCTCTCCGTGCTGGCCCTGGGGAGATCCTGGAACAGGAGGGAGGGCTCTGGGGCCTGGCGCGGCGGGGAGGAGGCCCGGGGTGCGTCGCGGTACCCGATACACACAGGCGGGGGGAACTGAGGAGGACCGTGCTGGGGGGACTGGGTCTCAGCATCCGATGTGTCTGGGAGGAAGGGAAAGGGATCAAACTGGGTGTGGCGGGGGGGTGAGGAGGCCCGGGGGGCGTCCCGGTGTCCAATGCACACAGCCGGAGGGATATAGGGGGGGTCGTGGTGGGGCAATTCACTCTCAGAGGCATGGGGGTCTGGGAAGAAGGGGAAGGGGTCATGTTGCAAATAGCGAGGAGGTGATGAAGCTCGAGGGGCATCCCGATGCCCAATACACACAGGACATGGAGGCTGCGAGGGCTCAGAAGAGGTCTGGG
>PITB01028459.1:0-19039 GCA_004024585.1 Paradoxurus hermaphroditus | reverse complement strand
TTTCCTCCCTCAAAATAAATAAACTTAAAAAAAAAAAAAAGGCGATACCCAGAAAGGTGCTCATAGATAACATGTCTCATCCCGTCTGGAAAATAGCAACGTCAGGCTCGAGCGGGCTCACATCATTGCTCCCCAGACTCGTGGTGGAGGTGCTTAGACATCAGTCTGGCCCCAGTTATAAAGAACAAATAAATTTTTATTTCTCTATCAAATTTGGAGACTGTTGAAATAAGGAAATGTATTTACTGCGTTACACAAAAGCCATGATTTATTATGATCATCCGAGGTGATACAACTAATACACAAAAAGAAGGTGTTTCTAAGACTCAAGCGCCCCCAACAACGTGTTTCTTTTATTCAGGTCAGCCACGTGTCTTTTCCTGTTTCTTACGACAGATAATCATTCGAAACCAATGGAAATAGATGGGGACGTTGAGATTCCACCCAACAAAGCCACAGTCCTTCGGGGCCACGAGTCCGAGGTGTTCATTTGTGCCTGGAACCCCGTCAGCGACCTCCTAGCTTCAGGGTGAGGATGCCAGGGCGTGGGCGCCGCCGTTTCTGGGGGGTCCGAGATGCTCACTCTTTTCCAGAGCTGTGCCTCAGGGAGAAAGCGCTGCCCTCTCTTTTGCCTGCAGAGCAAGCCGGGGGCTCGCTGTGCGCACCCTCCCCCGGGTCGTGAGGGAGCCCTCATCCCGCGCTGCGTTCTCAGCGGGGTGGGGGGCCGTGCAAGGATACGTTGTTACCAAGGGCGGCAAAAACGGTGCGGGGCGAAGCACGGCCGGCGGCGCGCGGGATCAAGAAGACCCGAGGCCTCGCGCCGAGGTCCCTGACGTAGGCGGCCCGGGAGTCCGGTGGGCTCTGTTGCCGCCCGGCGCGGACGCTGAGTGCCCGCGCGCCTTCCTCCTGCAGGTCCGGAGACTCGACGGCGAGGATATGGAACCTGAACGAGAACAGCAACGGGGGCTCCACGCAGCTCGTGCTGAGGCACTGTATACGAGAAGGGGGACATGACGTCCCCAGTAATAAGGACGTGACCTCCCTGGACTGGAACGTAAGCACCTGCCACCCCCCAGACGCTTCAGCGCCCCGAGACCCGCCAGCGCCGCGGGGGCGCCCCTGCAAACCCCGGGGAGCGGGCGGCCCCGTTGGCCAGCACCCCCAGCCGGGGGCCGGTCGCTCGGGTGCCGTCCGTTCCCGAGAGCCTCTCTCAAGGCCGTGCCGGACGGACCCCTCGCTGGGCGCTCTGTGGCCCCTCTTCCCATCACAGAACGAGCCTGGCGGATTTCCTGGGGGAGCCCGTTCCGCCGGCGGGATGGGAGGCGCGACCCAGGGAAGGGGACTGCCCCCTGGCTGTCTGGACCGCGGGGCCACGCGCGCTTGGACGTGGGAAGCCCGCGGTGCTCCGTGCCTTCTTTCCACTTTCCCCTCCTGTACGTGCAGACGCGGTCGTGAAAGCTTCCTTAGGCCTCGCTGTCCTCACTGCTCGTACGGTGGCCTGTGGCCTTAATCATGCCACCGGGGTGAGCTGGCAGCATTTTCCCGCTGCCGCGCCTCTCCGTACAGTACGTCCCGCTGTGGCTTCAGGGCAGTGGGGGCTCCCGGCGGGGCCTCTTACCCGGGAGCCAGCTCCTGCCGGGAGGGTAGCCTCACCCTGGGATAGGCCCAGAGGCCGACCTCGCTGCCCGCCCCGCGGCGCTGCCCCCACCGAGCTGTGATCCGTGGTGTCTGTTTCTCCGGCCCGCAGAGCGACGGGACACTGCTGGCTACAGGCTCCTACGATGGCTTTGCAAGAATATGGACGGAAGACGGTGAGCCCAGCCTCCCTCGTGTCGGTGGGCGAGGCGTGCCCCGGGGCGGAAGCGTCCAGTGAGCCGCCGTGGCTGCGAAGTCACCCTGTGTGCTGTTTCCTTCCCTAACAGGCAACCTGGCCAGCACCTTAGGGCAACATAAAGGCCCCATCTTTGCCTTGAAATGGAACAAAAAGGGGAATTACATTTTGAGTGCTGGTGTAGACAAAGTGAGTATTAGCCTCACATAGGTCTGTCTGATCTGTAGATGCTTATTTATACTTAATCTCCGGATAACCTCCTCGGGTTGGTTTGGTTGGTTGTTTTTTGTTTTTTTAACGCTGAGGCTTTCTGCTCCTTAAGGTAGCAAAAGGGGATTTTCAGGTTTTGTTTGTGTGGTTTCTATCTTCCTCTTCATTTATAAGCCATACACTCTCAATAGTCTACTGTTCAGCAGACCCTTGTGCCAAGCTTCCGCCCCTTATTTTGAGGTACCTCGTTCAGTGACAGGGGAAGTCCCCAGACTGCATCTATTCAACGCTTGCACAAGCAAAGGGGCGGGGGCCGCACTAGGCAGACACCTTTCACCACTGAGCCGTCCTGGAAACACAGACTGTTGTCTCTCTAGAGGCCAGGCTTCTGTTTCCCTGATTCGATGAATCGTTACTTCCCGTGGGAGGGCTGCAGGCTTCCCTGAGCGCGGGAGGAGAGCGGGCCGCAGGGTGGGCGTGATGGGGTCAAGGCCGTGAGGCTCCGGGCATCCCAGTGCGTCCAGAAGCCATGAGCGGGCAAGGAGTCCGGTCTGCTTCGGAGTCCGTGTACCCCCCTTTCTGCCCCTTCCTGCTCTCACTCTGTCTCTCAAAAATAAAGAAATGTTAAAAAAAGAAAGCCCTGCGGAAGGGCGCCTGGGCGGCTCCGTCGGTTGAGCGTCCGACCTCGGCTCAGGTCAGGATCTCACGGTTCGTGGGTTTGAGCCCCGCGTCGGGCTCTGTGCTGATGGCTCAGAGCCTGGAGCCTGTTAAAAAAAAAAAAAAAAAGGCGCTACGGAAGCCAAACCCAAGTGGAGTATTCACACCCAGTTTGCAGGTGTAGAAACCCAGAGCACCGTGAGACGCTTTTCCTTCCTCTCCGTTTCCATTTCTCCCACTGCAAGGACTTGAGATTCCTGCAGAGGCCTGGGAATGACCCGAGCGTCCATTCTTCGGGGTCACGACTCCTGGCTCTGGACGACGGAGGAGGCAGGCCCCGGGGAGTAGTTCAGACTAGAGCCTTCCCCAGGGCTCCCTCCAGACCCTTTTCTGGGCATCCACCCTCCTCCCACTTGGGACTGCAGGAGGCGACGAGCGTGTGGCCAATGAAAACGCACCTCTGGAATTCGGTTGGTCTCTGGGTCCTACGCTCGCTGGATTGTGAGTGGCTCCCTTAGGAAAAGAGCTGCCCTCCACCAAACAAGAAACAAAAAACATTCGTTGGTCTCAGGGCGCCTGTCCGGCTCAGGCAGGGGAGCATACGACCGTTGATCTCCAGGGTTTAAGTTCGAGCCCTACCTTGGATGTAGAGATTACTTAAAAATAAAATCTTAGAAAAAAGGTTGTTTTTAATTGGTCTAGCGTTGGCCCCGAACTTAGAGAACCAAGTTCGAAAGATACTTGCTGCTCGGTTTCCTCTGGAAATTTCTGCAGGTGGTAGAAAATATAAGCACTTCTTAAAATCTTGAATTAAAAAAATTTTTTTTAAGTATTATTTTTGAGAGAGAAAGAGACAGAGCATGAGTGGGGGAGGGGCAGAGAGAGAGGGAGACACAGAATCTGAAGCAGGCTCCAGGTTCTAGGCTCCATGCTGAGCACGGAGCCCAATGCGGGGCTCGAACTCACCAGCTGGGAGATCGTGTCCTGAGCCAAAGTCGGATGCTTAACCGACTGAGTCACCCAGTGCCCGAAAGCAAAATCTTTCTTAAGTGCCATGGACAGGGAGTTGGAAAGGTTTCAACTAAGGGGAAAGTTCCGGTCGATCAATACTTCATTTCAGGGCTGTTCATTAAGGGGCCTCTGGCTCCTTCCCCGAGTGTCTTCCTGAGCTAAGAATCCAGGATTTACTTTGCTAGCCCACGGGGGAGATCATTTTCTCTCCCTATTTCTAGATCCGTGAGCTGGTGCCTGACCCCAGTGTCAGGACGACTCTGCCGGATCACCGTTCCCCGATTCTGGGGGTGACGGGCGGCGGGAGTGTCGGGAACGGCAGCCTCTGTAGCTCTTTATTTGGAAAAGTGCCAGGAAGATGCTTCATTGTAGGTTTTTCCACACGTTTCCATGTTGGGGACGAGGGAGCGTCCCCGCCAGTCTGGGCGGAGTATCGGGAACCACGGTGTGTCTCCGCACATGGGGCCGCTGTCACCATCCAGACAGTTCAGCCACACGCCAGATTCCAAAAATCCAGACGGAAGACAGAATGCCAAGTTGTTTCATTTATGTCTATTGATTGCATGCTGAAAAAATAATATTTCGGCCACATTTGACTGAAATAAAATATATTGCTAAAATTAATTTTACCCATTTCCTTTTTTTTTTTTTTTTCCTTCTTTCATTAAATGTAGTCACCAGATAATTCTAAGTGGCGTGTGCGGCTCGCGCGCGCTCTCTTCCGGACAGTGCCAGTTTAGAAGCAAGGGGCGTGCCCGGTCTCTTCTCGTATGTTCAGTTTTTCTAAAGAAATCATTTGGCGAAGAAGAGTTACTAACTTTTCTTTCTGTTTTGCGGAGCACAGACGACGATAATTTGGGACGCCCACACAGGAGAGGCCAAACAACAGTTTCCGTTTCATTCCGGTGAGTTTGTTTTTGTTTTTTTGGAATGCAGAAACAATAATTCAGAGTAACTCACCTTAAAGTGGTCACAAATAGTTATAGAAAGGCCACAGGATGTAGCTGCTGGAAGGAAACGCGTGTCGCCAGCCACAGAACCGGCGTGGGCGTCGCTGCCCTGCCGTCCCCAGGGCGACACCGTGTTGGGGTTCCCTGAGACCACGCCCAGACTCGCAGGTCCCCTGGGAGAACTCCAGGACTCGGCAGGTGGTTGTCTTCAGGGAGCGGATGCGTTACAGCAAAAAGACACAATGCAAAATCAGACAAAAGGCTCATGAGGTGAAACCCAGAGCTTCCCAAGGGTCCTCCCGTAGGGGAACACACAGCACATGTCTGATACCCCAAAACCAGTGTGACCACATGGGCAGCAGTGGTCTGTCAGGAAAACTCAAGTTTTCTTTTATTATTATTATTTTTTTATTTTAGAGAGCATGAGCAGGGGAGAGGGACAGGGAGAGAGAGGGAGGGAGAGAGGGAGAGTCCCAAGCAGGCTCCACAGTCAGTTCCAGGCCCAACACAGGGCTTGGTCCCATGACTCTGGGGTGATGACCTGAGCCGAAATCAAGAGTTGGATGCCCAGCTGACTTAACTAAGCCACCCAGGTGCCCCTCAATGCCCGAGGGTTTTAAATTTTGATTACTTTTTAAATGTTTATTTTTGAGAGAGAGTGCACGTGCCTGAGCAGGGGAGGGCCACAGAGAGAGGGGGGCAGAGGATCGAAGCAGTCTCCGAGCTGTCAGCACAGAGCCTGATGGCAGGGCCCGAACTCACGAGCTATGAGATCACGGCCTAAGGTCGGACGCTTCACCCACTGAACCACCCCGGCGCCCCACTGCCTGAGGTTTTTAACCGGGGGCTGGTCTCGTAAGCCCCCTCTGCTGGGCGAGTGCCCAGATCCCAGACTCCCGCAAGGAGGGCAGGGATTCACACAAACGGCGCCGTTGGCCCCGTTCAGGCACCGAGCGCGTCCTCAGCCGGGGAGAGGTGGGAGGCCTCTGGGCGCCCAGGGTCCCCGTCTAGGCCCGGCTTTGCCGGTGGGTTCCCGCCCGCCTCAGGGCCTAGGGAGGGGCTGCCAGCCGGCCGACCGAGGCGAAGATTCCTGTGAGGCAGGACTGTGTGTTCAAATCCTTGTTTTTAATGTTTATTTATCTTTGAGAGAGAGCGACACAGAGTGCAAGTGGGGGAGGGGCAGAGAGACAGGGAGACCCAGGATCTGAAGCAGGCTCCAGGCTCCGAGCCGGCAGCACAGAGCCCGACGCGGGGCTCGAGCTGGTGAACCACAAGATCGTGACCTGACCTGAAGTCGGAGGCTTAGCCGACTGAGCCCCCAGGCGCCCCTCGGACTGTGTTCAGATGCGTGGACACCAGAGTCCTGGTACTGCACACGGTGCTTCGGCAGATCCTCCCGGTCAGGGCAGCTCGGAGCGCGAGGGCGACCCGGACGTCGCGGCCTGCACCCTGCTACTCTGGAGACGCAGCACGTCTCTCCCGTGGCTGTCCTCGCGGCTTGGGGTCCACAGCGGATTCGCCGCTTGGGGTGCCGGTGAATTTCGTTGCTAATGTCCACGAAGGCGTGGGAGGGGCCGAGTGTGTAACAGAATGTGATTTCTCGCCGGAAGGAGGCACAGCTCCACACGCAGGCGGCTCTCTGTTCTGTCGTCTGCGGAGTGGGGTGGGGGAGGGCTGTGCGCAAAGGGATACTGTTACATTCACGGTGTGGGCAGCCGTTACCGCTACCGCGTTCCGGAATGTTCCATCCCCACAGGAGAGGAAGTCCCTTCTGCATTAAGAAGTCCCTCTCCGTGGGGCGCCTGCGCAGCTCATCAGTTGGGCATCGACTTTGGCTCAGGTCACGATCTCCTGGTTCGTGAGCTCCAGCCCCGTGTCCGGCCCTGAGCGGACAATGCGGAGCCTGCTTGGGGTTTTGTCTCTCTCCCTCTCTCGCCGCATCTCCCCCTGCGTTCCATCGCTTGCTCTCTCAAAACAAGTAAATAAACTTAAAAAAAAAAAAGGAAGTTCCCGTCCTAACTGGCGTCCCTGGCAACCAGTCTACTGGGTCTGTGCGTGTCCCCATACGCTTGCCACCCTGTGCCCCGTCTGCAGAGCGAAGTAAGTGGCAAGTGAGACTGTCGTTGGTTCCGGCTTTCCATGGTGGTGTCTGTCGTAAGCACCCAAAGCGTCCTGACCTTTGTTGCGGGGGAGGACCCAGTAACAGGTCCAGAGCCCTAGAATCTCAAAGTGCTCACCCACGTGACAGGAGAGAAAGCCTGTAACACAGGAAGCTCTGGATTCTACCTTTCAGAGAAAAAAGACGGCCAAGAGAAACATCCCTAAAGTTCCTCTATAACACTTCAGAGACCTCGTTTATGAAGTTTTTCAGCAGAACGGAATATGCCCCGAAGCATTTCTAAGCTTTTACGGAAAGGCTTCCCACCCCAGTGGCCCGGGAAGACCACAGAGCACGCTTATGGATCAAGCAACCTTCTCGTCCATAATTTTGCCGCCCGAGAGATACACCTGCAGCCCCTGCTGGTCCAGGAAGTTCTAGGCATTCTTCTGCTCTTCGTTAGAGTCCAGCAGAGTGTAGAGACTGCTCAGGATGGAGAGACGAAGAAAGGGAACTTTTTCCGGACAAAAACTCAAGACAGCGCGAGCTTGCAGGGAGTAGCCTTCTTCAGCATTCGAAGACTGTTCAGTGGGTAGATCTGAGAAATTGCTCTGCCTTATCAGCTTTTCCCCACGAACACCTGGCGTCAGGGCCACCCTCGGGCACCATCGGCGGGACGCGGTAGCTCAGAGCTAGCTGCGGAACAGCACTCAGCAGCTCGAGGGAACAAATTATCGATAAACTATTGGTGACGCGGAACAGCTTCGTCGACCTCAGGGGCGTTCTCGGGAGTGAACAACAGCAGTCAGCAGGGGCCACCTGCTGTGTGAGTCCATCCCGTAGAACAGTCTCGAGATGATGAAAATTTATTCTTTTTTTAATGTTTATTTTTGAGAGAGAGCACGAACAAGCGGGGGAGGGGCAGAGAGGGAGACACAGAATCCGAAGCAGGCTCTGGCTCCCAGCTGTCAGCACGGTGCCTGATGTGGGGCTTGAACTCACAAACCACGAGATTGTGATCTGAGCTGAAATCAGATGCTTAACCCACTGAGCCCCCAGGCGCCCTGAGGTGATGAAGTTTTAGATTGGAGAACGGATCAGTGGACCCAGAGTTTACGGATGGTGTAGCGAGGACCTGGTGTGACTCTGCAGTGGCACGCGGAAACCGTGGCGACGGGACGGTTCTGGATCTTGACTGGGGACGGGGTCACACAGAGCCTCCCGCGTGTGGCCCTCCACACGCGTTGTACCATCGTCTTTCCGGTCTTGATCCTGTACCGTGGGGGGAGCCTGGACGAACAGTAATATTTCAAAATTAAACTTAAAAAAAAAAAAAAAAACAGCCAAGAAAGCCAGGCTGAGCTGCGAGTGCAGATTGCTGAACCTCACTGGCCCCTACGTGGGCAGGGCGGCATGCAGACGCCCAGAATAGCTGGGCCTGGGTACCTGTCGCTTACCCACACTGAATCGTGAGATCACAGAGGCTGTGAGGGTCCTGGTGACGGGGGCCGACTCACGGTGGGGCCAGCCACCTAAGTACAGAAGGTCCCCTCTCTAGATGGCAAGGGCTGGCGGATGTTAATTTTTATGACCAGGTGCTAGACACAGTCCCCTGAAGTGCCCACCAGGTTGTCCTGTGTCCAGGTGCGTGAACCGCGCGCCCCGCCCAATGCAGAGGGTGGCCGGGAACTCAGGGGTGACCTGGGGCGCTGTCGTGGGCGGGAGCAGCTGGCACCAGTTATGTTTCTGGAGGCCGCAAGGGGCAGAGTCTTCCCTCCGCTTTCTCACCGTGTCAGGGAGCAAGAGACTCACGCCAAAGGGCGCATGAATCATCACAGGGGTCTCTCCGGAGCGGGCGCTCATTGGGTGTGCAAGGAGGGGTCTTTAAGGTCTATGCGGAAAAGAGGCCGTGTTCACACCGGGAGGTTTTTGTTTTTATGGTGTTACTAGATCAGCCTTCTCGAGACTCTGCTTTCAATGGTTTAAAATCCACTGAGCTCTGTGCACAGCCGGCTAACGCGAATGTCCTCCCCTGTCCCCCGCCGTCCAGCGCCCGCGCTCGACGTCGACTGGCAGAACAACACTACCTTCGCCTCCTGTAGCACAGACATGTGTATCCACGTCTGCAGACTCGGCTGCGACCGCCCCGTCAAAACCTTCCAAGGACACACAGTAAGTACGAGTTTTGGTTCCGGGGGACGTGCTGGAAGGTGGAGAGCGTCTCCTCGGCCCCTGGGATTGAGCGGTGCTGGGAGAGATACGGCGGCAGTTCTTCTGCGGCCCTTTGCTGCTTGGGCTCTTGTAGCATCTCCGGTGGTTGGGTTTAACCCGGCTGGGGGCAGGCAGTGGGGAAAAGACTGGCTCTGAGAGGAGTCGGACGACAGATTCTGCAGGGAAGACTTTAAAGTAGTTACAGAAATGTACAAAGACTTCAAGGAAAGGATGCTTGTAATGAATGAATAGAGGGGGAATGACGGCAGGGAAAAGAAACCTATATTCTAAAAGAACAGCCCGGCGGACATCTGATAACTGAGGGGTGTAACGTCTGAAATGGAAATCTTGATGCAAGGGGTGGCTGGGTGGGGTTCAGTAGCAGCTGGGAGGCTGCAGAAAGGTTCCTGAGCCTCGGATGACTTCGTAGAAATTAGCCAACTTAAAGAATCGATACAAGATTGAACAAACTTTTTTTAACATCTATTTACTTTTGAGAGACAACAGAAGCAGGGAGGGACAGAGAGAGAGGGAGATACAGAATCTGAAGCAGGCTCCAGGTTCCGAGCTGTCAGCACAGAGCCCAACACAGGGCTTGAACTCACGAACAGTGAGATCATGACCTGAGCTGAAGTCGGTCGCTTAACCAACTGGAGAACGGATCAGTGGACCCAGAGTTTACGGATGCCCAGGTGCCCCGAGCAAACTTTCTAACAGAGCCTTAATCACCTGCGAACAGTCGAAGCCCTCTAGCGTATTTGTGCCGAGAGAGAGAGAGAGAGAGAGAGATAAAGAGAGAATGGAACAGAAAAAAAGTTTGAAGCAGTCATGGCCACATTTTCCTCAATTTGGTGGAAAATAATCAACGTTCGATCCAGGAAGCTCGTCTGCCAGCTGACGTGTCATCGGGGTCCTTCATGGGGCACGCGAGGCTCTGAGTTGCCTTTCCAGATCAGATGCCGTAGCCTCCAAACCCCGCTCACTTCAGCCCCCTTGGAAGACCCGCCATCGTCCCCCAGCCTTGTTCATCTCCACGTTCCTCACCTCCACCAGCTTCTGTCCCTACAGGTCCTTGCTTCTAAAAGCCGAGGCATCGACTGTCCTGTTAACCCCTCATTGTGTCTGTAAACCGACCCTCCTCTTTATTTTGCTCGTTTCACCCTGTCTCTCCTCTAACCCGGGACTCCCCCCCAGGCTTTTAATAGAAGTCTTTGCGACTCGCAGCCGTCCCACTGCGAACTCTGTCGCCGTCACACGTTTCCAAATGTAGTTTCGCCTGTTTCTTCCCGAGACCCTGTGAGCCGACCCTAGACCTCTGGTCATTGTGACTTGGGTTGCAGAGGCAGGGAGAGAGAACTCCACTCCGGGGGAGGGGTTCGCGCCACCCTGGAGAACTTACGGATGGCTCTAGCTGGGCATAGCCCGTGGGCCCGGCTCGGCCCTCTGGGCCCTAAGCCACCTGCCCGTAGGGTACACGGAGCCAGCCTAGCAGCGCTGCGCCCGCCGAGCCTGTCCCTGGAGCGGCGCCTCTCGCTGGGCACCGGGCTCTGCTGGCCTCCTGGGTCCGCTTCCTCACGTCCACATGCAGGTGTACACGTGCGTACACCATCTGTACGTGGGCCCGGGCCCTTTGTCCTCCCTTCGCCCAGCCAGCGGCCTGCTCCCTGGACTCCCGAGCTTCCTTCCTCCCTTTTTTCCAGGCCATCCCCATACTGCACGGGACACTGATGTGGCCTTGTCACTTCTCCGCCTCACACCCTTCAAATCCCAGTGTCCTTAACAAGTAGCACGACTGCAAAGTATATCATCCAAACCAGAGCACTTACGAGTGTGAAATTAATTGGAAAGTTCATTGTGAGTACAAAATCAGTCGTTAGGCCGGGACAGCCGGCGTGAGCGGGACTGCCCCGGGCAAATGGGGCTCTAGGCGCCCTGCTGGCAAGGCGCTCTCCCACCATTCCTCCTCCGCCAGGCCCGGCGCCCCCGCCTCCAGCCCAGGGTTGTTGAGGTGAGCTCCTGTATAAACCCCTATCCCTCACGGCGTTTACCTTCCTGCTCCAGGATTCCGCCTGGGGGTCCTTGCCCCCCATGTGGAATTCCTCTGCCCCATGGCACACTGAGGCTGCCGGCCACCTGTGCTGGGTTGCAGCATTTTCCTTCGTGCGCTCGCTCTGGGCTTGGCGCTCTTGGCGCTCATCTGTGTGCGTGTTCCTAACAGTCACCGCTCTCACGTCCGCGTTCGTCTGCAGGTATGCTGGTGCGTTTTGGTCACGTGGGCTTCAACCCGTCTGAAATCTTGTTCCACCCCTCCCTCCCCCACCCCACCCCTCCCCGGCGCCAGAAAAGAAGTTTCTGGTATGGATCTAGACGGAATGTAGCCGGGGTAGTAAAAGGACGTAGGAAAACCATTTTCAAAGTCATTTGGTAACCAGTCTTCCTGGTTTTATGTGCCGTCCCGAATTATGAGTAAATTCATTTGGCTCCCTTCCCGGCTGAGGCTTTTTTCTCCTGAGAGAAATGTAGCTGAGGGTGGCCGGTTACATGCGGCTCACGGTTGTGCTTTTATGCAAATGCGGAAGGCCGAGTGAGGAAAAGAGGAAAGTAAGAAGGAAAACGCACAACTTCTCCGTCCAGGCTAAATGCCAAGCGGCTCTTGGTGGCGATGGCAGCGCGCTGCTGCCACCTGGTGGCGGTTTATGGTATCTGCTCACAAGCCTTTTTAAACTGCTCTTTCAGAACGAGGTGAACGCCATCAAATGGGATCCTTCTGGAATGCTGCTAGCGTCCTGCTCTGATGACATGACATTAAAGGTACAGTTGTCTGACAGGACGGGCTGTCTCCTCCCAGACAACCCCGCATACTCTGTGCAGAGCTTGTACTCACTGTCCCTCTCTGCCTGGTTGTTCCCCGCACTCTTCCTGCCTCTGTACTTTGCCCCCGTCGCTAACTAGATGTCGCTGTCATCCGCTAACTCCTGAGTGTCCGTCAAGGATCCTGCTGAGATTCCTTCTCGGGCGCACCCTAGCACGCCGTCCGCCATGGTGCCGGGCACTGCGCGGCCGGCTGCCTGCCGACCTGGCCAGCGGCACTCCGCACCGGGTGGCGAGCTTCCCAGGAGCCTGACGTGTGACTCGCGCTCCCAGAATAGGTGGTGTGGAACCATTCCTGGCTGCAGAAACGGCATTTGCTCACACTGTTGCTGTTTTGTTCCCTAGATCTGGAGTATGAAGCAGGACACGTGTGTCCACGACCTTCAGGCTCACAGCAAAGAGATCTACACCATCAAGTGGAGTCCCACGGGGCCAGCCACCAGCAACCCGAACTCCAGCATCATGCTCGCCAGGTAAAGGGCGCACGGCCCCCGGCCCAGGCAGCTAGCCGCGTGGCCAGGAACAGTCCTTTGTATCCGAAGAGAACGGGACGTTTTGCCGCAAACTTGCTTACGCCCTTCCAAAGTAAATGAAGTGGTTACCCACTTTGAATGCCCCCGAGAGTATCGGGTGACACCGCACTGGACGGTAAGGTCGTTCTCACCATGAGGTTGGTAGGAGGGACTGGTCGTAGGTCCAGGCTTTGAGCACTTGCTTTGGTGAAGGTTTTCGTTAAGACACAGAAAGGAAACGGAGTTCAGCAGGGACACTGGGTGAGTTAGTTCAGCTTGGAGCAGTAGGTTTCTGAGCAGCGACCGAGGGCTCCCGGCTGTAGCCAGACCCGACCCCACCATCTGCATCAGGACACCAGCATCGGGAAGAGAGGAATGGCCAGTCGGGCCAGAATTGGCCACAGTGGTTTTAAGTGACACAGAGGTGGCCTCCCCGGAGCCGCGTCACTGTAGGCCACCGGCCACAGAATTGGTTCGTCGACATGCTCTTTGGCGGCATTCCGGACATAACGTTCTAATCTGGGTATCGTGTTTTACAAAGAACGTTTAGAAAACAAACCAAAGAGGGTCGGAGACCGAATCCCAGGGTGGCCAGGGGTCCGGAGGCCACGGGCCAGCCGCGGGGGTCTGTTTGCTTCGCTGGGAAGAGACGAGACTTGGGAGGGATGTTTCCTTACCAGGAACAACCATGGGCTTGCTCTTGGCTTGCAGAGAATGGCCGTGTGGGCACAGGTGACAGGTGACACACTTGCCTCAACCAGGAAGAAACCTCCATCTCTGCAACACGGGGTGGGGGGCGGCAGCCTCACCGAGCGGCAAGGACCCTTGTTGCTGCGAGTGCTCGACCCAGGGCCCTCTCTTAGAAAGTACTGGAAGGAATTCCTACATGTGCTGAGAGGCCGAAACCAGAACATGAAGACCAGAATTGTCTGATTTCAAGTAATTGTCCTAAAATCCACTTAAATGACTACCATAACACACTGAGATGGGTTTTCGGTGGCCCGGAGGTAGTTTTGTGTCACGAGCACAGATTATCCCTTCAGCGGACAGGTGTAAGGAACATGGCAGCGCCTGAGTCTTGGCGACAGAAAGGACACCGGGTAACAGCTGGACACGTGCTGTTCTTTTCAGTTTGAAAATAACTCGGTCTGAGCTCGAGACCGTGTGGTTGCATATTTGGATGTGATTGTATTTTAGTTCCTGTCGGATTAAGAGTTTAATTCACTCAGTTTGCTCCTTTTCCAGACTGTTGGCATCATGTCAGCTGCTAACAATCGATGTTGTTTTATTTTTTTTAATTTATACTAGTTTATTTTCAAATTGGTTTACATATAACACCCAGTGTTCATCCCAACATGTGCCCTTTTTAATGCCTGTCACCCCCTCTCCCCCCTCCCTCATCCTCCTCCTTCTTAGTCTTTGAGAGTCTCTTATGTTTTGTCTCCTGCAGGAGCATTTTCTTTAATTTCTTTTTTTTTTAACATTTATTTTTTGAGAGAGACAGAGAGAGACAGAGAGTGAGCAGGGGAGGGCCGGAGACGGAGACACAGAATCCAAAGCAGGCTCCAGGCTCTGAGCTGTCAGCACAGAACCTGACTCAGGACTCAAACCCACCAACCATGAGATTGTAACCTGAGCTGAAGTTAGATTCTTAACCGACTGAGCCACCCGGGCGCCCCAAATTGCGGGGGCATTTTAGAGACGTAGTAAATATGGTACGAGCGTATTTATCATTGCAGAGAGAAATTAACGTGGACCTCAATTTGTTTCCTTAATAACAGCACCGAAAGGAAGGAAGGGAGAAAAGACTCATTTTCTAACTACGGCCTTGTTTTCAGTGTGCCCGAGTCACAGTTGGGAAAACGCGTGCCCATTTACTGGGTCTCGAAACCTCCAAGCTAGGAAAGAAAAACCGCGCGTGATATCCGTTAAACATCTTAGGGAAATAGAAACCAACGTGTTTCTCCGGTGACGTTTTCTCTCCTCTAGCGCTTCGTTCGATTCCACGGTCCGACTGTGGGACGTGGAGCGCGGCGTCTGCGTGCACACGCTCACCAAGCACCAGGAACCGGTCTACAGCGTAGCTTTTAGCCCCGACGGGAAGTACCTGGCCAGCGGCTCCTTTGACAAGTGTGTGCACATCTGGAGTACTCAGGTAATGCCCCATCGGCGCGACCGAATCCCTCCAAACGTGACGCCCAGTCGGCGTCCGTGGGGACCCGGGCCGGGAGTGGCGACCGGGAGGTCTGTGCTCAGGAACGCGTGGCCTCGCGTGGCGCCTCGGAGCAGGCCCTGCCGTGCCCAGGCGGACTCGGGCTCCGCGCCCCCGGCCCTGTGCTCCACCGTGGGCTGTGGGTCCTCCCCCGCCCCCCGCCCCAAGGGAGAGCCCCGCCTTCGACTTCGCCTAAGCCCCTGGCCTGGAACCTTCTACCTGCCTCATCTTTCCTGGACACGGTCACCTCCGGAAAGTGTCATCCCGTCCTCTCCTGAGACGGTGGCCTCCGATCTCCAGGGTTGAGGGGCAGAGGTATCCTTCCGTCGAGCTTCCCGGGGCGCCAGGACAGCCCTCCCCTCCGGCGCCCCACCCCCCCACACCAGTAGGTTCTCCGTGCAGCAGGTCGAGGAGGACAACAGAGAGTGGTGTGCTGTCCTCATGCCATTTAATGATTTTTGAGTGAAAATACGTCAGGTGGCAAAGGGCTTGTCCCTCACGGGTTGTCCTGTCATCAGAACTAAAAGAGAATATTTGATTCAGTGTAGCCACCGGAGGTGTCTCCGGCCATAACTGAGGGGAAAAGCCTTCTGAGTTAAGGGGTAGAATGGACGCGAGCTAGTATAGGACAGAGTATTTTTTAAGTTGATTTATTTAGTTTCGAAAGAGAGTCCGAGAGAAACGGAGACAGAGAATCCAAAGCAGGCTCCGAGCCGTCAGCGCAGAGCCCGAGGTGAGGCTCGAACTCACAGACCGCGAGGTCATGACCTGAGCCGAAATCGGGAGTCAGACCCTTAACTGCCTGGGCCGCCCGGACGCCCCCAGTACAGAGCGCTGTGTCGGGCGTCAGCTCTAGGCTCTCCTGACGGGAGACCAACGGGTTCCGGCAGGAGATGCTGGGAATAGCCCGTGACCCATTTAGTTCGATCTCAGGATGGACTAAACGCCCCCCCGCTTTAGTCGGACCCATCTCCTTGATCCTCTGGCTCGGTTGACCTTCTGTATTGGGACTCTCAGGCCACGGCCTCTTGTGGCAGGGAGAGGTGGCCGAGGAGCCAGGTTCACTGGCGGGGGCGCGGGGGTGCGCGGAGACCTCGGGCCCCCCAGGGACTGCCGTCCACAAACTGTGTCCTCTGCGCAGAAGGAGAGGCAGCCAGCCTGATCCCAGGCCGAGCCCCCCGCCCCCCGCTCCGGGGACGGCACGCCAGAGCCAGCTCACGAGACGCTCGAAATCACGACGGCCGGATCCGTAAAGTCACCTCGTTAGGTGCTGCCTGCGGCCAAGACCCCATCAAATCATGTCAGCCCCTCTTGAGAAATCACAAAACTCCGGGACCTTGTTTCTAAAGATTTTATTGTTTTAAGTAAACTCTCTACCCCACGTGGGACACGAACTTACAACCCCACCCAAGATCAAGAGTCCCACGCTCAACTGACTGAGACCGCCAGGCGCCCCCTCTTTGAGACATTTTATTTCTCGTGATTTTGTTAATGTTTATTTTTGAGACGGCATGAGTGGGGGGCGGGGAGAGAGGGAGAGAGAATTGCAACCAGGCTCCACACGGTCAGTGCAGAGCCTGACCCAGGGCTTGAACCCACGAACCGAGAGATCACGATCTGAGCCAAAACCAAGAGTCAGACACAACGGACTGAGGCCCCCAGGCGCCCCTCTTTGAGACATTTTAAAGCTCACTCTGTCCCTCAGCGCGATGGGTACCCTGTCTCAGTGTTTAAAACCACACACGTACGCTTGTCGACCTGCTCCTTCCCCTGCCCCCCTCTACAAGGAAAGGCTCCCCGGCCTTCGCCGTGCGGTCGCTGGCCGGGAGTGGCCTGAGGGAGGCGCGACCTTCTCTGACGCCTAGGGCCACCACAGGTGGCTCAGGCTCCCGGCGGTAGGAAGTCTGAGAGGCATGCGTCTCCAGCCACCGCAGAGTTGACTGAAAATTGCAGGAGTTTCTCTGTGTCGAAGATACTGAGAAAAGGTGCCTGTGCTAACATCCCGGGGGCCCTCCAGGACTGACACCTCGTTTTGTTTTGTCTGCAGTTTTTCTGAGAAAGAGAGATCGAGGGAGGGTTCGTGAGTTAGGGAGAGGCAGCGCGTGGGGAGGGAGAGCGAGCGGGCGAGAACACGTCAGGCAGGCTCCATGCCCGCCGCACAGCCCGATCTCACAGCGGTGGGATCGTGACTTGAACCAAAACCAAGAGTCGGACGCTTAACCGACTGAGCCCCCCGGGCGCCCCGACTACCACAGCCGTGTTCCGACGGTCCTTTGGCGTCCTAAGTGATGACTGCTTTGCTCTGCAGAGTGGAAGTCTCGTCCACAGCTACCGAGGCACTGGCGGCATCTTCGAGGTGTGCTGGAATGCCCGAGGGGACAAAGTGGGCGCCAGCGCGTCCGACGGCTCCGTAAGCAGCACCTGGGGTTCGCGGGGGAGCGGAGGGGCGGGGCGGCGGATGCCCCGGGGGCGCTTGCCGGGGGTGTGACGGGCCCGGTCTCTGACGGCCTTGCACGCAGCAGGCACGGGACAGACGTGTTTTGGGGGAAGGAAACTTCTGGGCCGATCTCGCCAGGTTGGCACCATCTGTGAATGGCCGCCTCTTCCTCCCTTCCAGGTCGTCATTCTGGCCAACGTTTTCTTAGGGAAATCCTGCCCCGTGAGATGCCACAGGGGTGATTCTGCCCCGTGAGGACACTGGAGGCAGTGTCTGGAGGCACTTGGGGTTGTCGCTGCTATGGCGGGGTGCTACCGGCAGGCGGGTGGGGGTAGGGATGCCGCCACGCCTCCCACAATGCACAGAGTGGCCACAGAGCAGGGAAGGATCTGGCCCTAGATGTCCCCAGGGCCAAAGCTGAGAAACTCGCTGCTAGCGTAGGTCCGTGTTTGTGACCCTGACCTGGGCTCTCTGGTGATAAAGTCACGACCTGCACTTGGCTTGCCGCAAGCCCCGAGGTGGGCGGGGGGGAGGCGGCAGTGGGCTGGCTGGCTGAATGTCGGTGGGGCCCCGAATGTTCCCAGCATCCGTGTGCTCGGGCCTGAGTTGTCATCTACTCCATCGTGTAGGGCGCACCTGCCCTGGCTTCTCCACGCGGTGCTGCTCGCTTGGGCTTGATGGGCCACGTGCTCAGGCTGGCCTCTGCCTAAAGCTGCCGATAAAACTTCATTTACAAAACGTGGGTGGCAACATGGGTGGCGGGCCAGATTGGGTCCAGGGGCTTGAAAGCCATCTTGGCGTGCTCCGCAAAGGTAAGAGTCACCTTCTCTGTCCTTCCAGGTGTGTGTTTTAGATCTCCGAAAGTAAAGACAAACTATTCTAGAAAAGAATTCTCATGGACCAGCAGTGAATGTGTGAAGTCCCAGCGCCCGCTCGTCAGACACCGTTCTGTCCTCTGCGAAACTGTGCGAACTTGACTGGCGTTAGACCGTACCTGGAAATCCGTTCGTCCCTGGCCGCAGGAGTCTCTATGGTCTCATAATCTTCACCAGGAAGTTTAAACCAGAAACATACACAGTCCTATCAAAGGGGGAAGGAATGGTTTCCACCCAGAACATTCAGCGTGGGAAGCATGGAGCCGCCGGCTAGGCGGTGCACCGTTTGGTTTCCATCCAGAACAGGCTCTGATGGTTGAGAGGAGAAAAGACGAAGAGGGGGAGAAAAAGGAAGGGAAAAAAAACGCTGTGCCAAAAAAGAAAAACGCTGTGATAAAACCAAAAGTGGGGGAGGGGCCCTCCTCCCTGTGGTGGGTTTGTTTCTTCCCCTAACAACTCGGACACGGCTGTTGCTCTCACAAAGGATGTTCAAAGACCAGTTTGTATCGATGAAATGCGCAACTTTGTAATCCCAACACTTTCTATTTTCTAGAATCTTCTTTGTCCGGTGGTTTTTCTCTTGGCTGGAATCCTGTCGTCCGGGGGCCTTCAGTCTGAGATGGAAACTGGTTTTGGTTTGTTGCTTCTTTCCCTCTGTGTGCCCCCTCCCCTCTCCCCTTTGTGCGGTGTGGTCGTGGTTTCAGGACACCCTCCGTAGACGCAGCGCCGTGGACGCCATGACAGAATCTCTGACGGTCGGCTTTCCCGCCCCCTGGACCTGCCCCCCCCCCCCCCCCCCCCGCCACTGCCCCGCGCTCACTCTCTGTCCCTTTCTCATGGTTGCTTCGGATCTGTGGTCTCAAGGGCACTTTCGGCGCATACTAAGTGCTTTATGTAAGAAGGCAGAGCAGGGGGACTTTTTACAGGAGAAAAAATAATAATTATAAGAGAAAGAGGCCGGAGTATTTTTGGAAAAAAAAATATTTTTATGTTAAAACAATTTTAAAATCCTAAAATGGCCATCAGACATAGAGAGCTTTGTGTGATTCATATTTTAAGCAAATTTTAGGAGGACACGGGCAGGGTCTGAGGTAGCTTTTCCGTTCCCTTCAGCTTCACGGAAGGCGGTTAGAAGTCTGGGTGGAAAATTCCGGGTGGGCCGGG
>PITB01028458.1:0-10921 GCA_004024585.1 Paradoxurus hermaphroditus | reverse complement strand
GTAGCAGATGAGGAGTCAGTAAGTCATGAGGCTTTCAAGGGGGGTCAGGAAGTCATGATCTTGGTTAGTAGGTTTTTTTACACCGTGGTTTTTTAGAGTATCCAGTGTTGTGTTTTGCTTTGGTACAGCAGGGCCTGTGTGATTGGAACTGTGGACTTCCTTGTGTCTTCCTGGTCATGAAGTACATCTTCAAATATGTTTTCACACAAGTAATTTGGATCATGTTTTATGTTTCATAGTTTCTCAATTGTGCTACTAATAGGGCACAAGGAGCAAAGTTGTTATGTTTCGTATGTCAGCAGATTGTGCTATTTGATGCATATTTTCTGTACTTGTTACAGATACTTTCAGGCTTTGGTCAGTAATATGTCTTTTATAAAATATAAAGAAGTGTATGCAGCAGCTGCAGAAGTTCTAGGCCTTATTCTTCAATACGTTACCAAGAGAGAAAATGTAAGTGTGTTATATAATTTTAAATAAATACTGCTTTTCCAGTTTTGACTTGTTCTAACACTTGTTACTCATATCCTCTACACGGCAATACACCAGAGTGGGCATTCAGCATTTATTAATACTTTGCTTTTTCCTAGTATATATAGTGTTCAGTTGTTTTTAAAAGGGGACATAGGATTTTTTAAAAACTTGGAAAGTTGGTAAACACTTGAAGATTGGTAACTTACTTTTTATTGTGAAAGCCAGGATAGGAGTATTTAACCAGCTTTCATTCTGGAAGTAGTGTCAGGGTTTCTTTTGGAGAAAAGTATTCTGGTAGATACTTGCTATGGTTAGGGCTAAGTTAATTAGTAAAATCCTCCACTTCCAATCTGGGACAGAATATAGGTATCAGACAGGACAGGGCACTTTAGGGAGCCTTTCTCAGTTGGGAGCCCCGCCCACTTTCCAGGATTGTTAGAAGAACCTAATTGAATCTTTCAGTGCAATACACGTTCAGAGCACTACAGTTCTCAATAAGAATGTAATTATTGAAGATGTATGTCAATTACTTGTTCTGACTTACTTGAGAGCAGGGTCGTGGGATGATGCTTACCGCTGCCCTGCTGTCCTTCTGTGGCTGGCGAGTGAGGGACTGTGTGCTTTGGAGCCTCGAAAACTGCTGTCCCTCATTGTGATAAGCTGTTCCTGCCAGGTCTCCTTGCAGTCTGTCCAGGATGACACAGTTGATCATTCCTCCTAATTCCCTTTGTCACTGCTTCTAGGACCCTCTCTTGGCTCCCCTCCTGTCCTCCTGGCAGTTTCATCTCCCGTCCTTAGGTCCATGTTTCCTGGCTACCTCTCTAGCTCTGATGCTGGTCGTCGTCTTCCTCGCTCCCCTGACGACCATCTAGCCTCCCGGCTTTGAAGACTGTCTATGTGTTCACGACTCCCAGCTTTGGCTCTCCAACCCACACCCTCTCTGAAAGAAAAAGTGGAGAGTCACTGTCTGACTGGATGAGGAGAAAAGGATTAGGGAAGTCGGGAGGTCCTGAGGGCACCCAAAGTACCCCAACACAGTGTCTTGGGCCCCTACCCATTTTGACAGTTAGGTATCTATTTGGGTTTAAAAGAAAATTAAATGAAGGGAAATAGACCACTGGGGAGGTCAGTCTTCACTTATAATTTATTTTAGGAGTTACCAGCTATTTTTGTAAAATAATTTTTTTTTCGAGAGAGAGTGTGTGTGCTCGAGTGTACAAGTGGGGAGGGGCAGAGAGAGAATCTTAAGCAGGCTCCACACCGTCAGCGCAGAGCCCGACATGCAGGGTTCGAGCTCAGCGATTCTGGGATCGGAACCGGAGCCAAAATCAAGAGTTGGGCACTTAACAGACTGAGCCACCCACGCGTGCTTAAAATTTTAAATTCAGAATAACCGTATTATTACATGATTCTAATATCCCTAGATGTTGGGTTTCACTTTACATAATATGCTAGGTTTTCAGCCCAGACGGAGCAAATTGCAGTAGATCCCAAGTTTAATTTCTCTTCACTTAAATTTCAATTAGTCATAATGATAAACACTTTTGTTTCACATAGTTCTTCCTGAATATAAAATGGTATTGATTCAGTGTAGAAATTAGAAGAGCAGAGTGAAATGTAAAGAAGTTGGTGAGAGTCACTCATATTCCAACCCCTGAATTGCTCTTGGCACCTGAGACATAATCTCCAGTCGTCAGTATGTATGTGTGTGCATTTGCCTTCTGTTGGTTACCCATACTGTAATTGTGGTTAGGTGTGTCGTTCAGTTATATATGTTGGGTACCTATTGGCGGGCTCTGGGGGTGCAGCCAGGAACAGGCCAGGCCAAGGCCCCCTTCTCAGGAAGCTAGCATTTGATGAGGAAAGTATATTGCATCTCTGCATCATAAAATGTATTTACACAGCGTTTGATTACTGATTTTAGTTCAGCTTCTCAAATGACTTGTTAGTATTTCGGGTGTGAAAAGGAAGCACCGATCTTTATCAGCCAGATGTCTGACAAGAGCAGGATGCCACCAGTGGCGGCAGCACAGAGCAGTTGTGGCTGTGGCCTGGCCTGCCTGAGCTCACAGCCCCAGAGCCTCTTGCGTCCAGCGGTTAATGTGCGCACTCCTGGCACTGTACCTTGTGAACACCCTTTATCTTGTAGGTAATAGCATTGAACACCTTTCATGGGTTCAGTGAACTATTTAAGACAAACCTGTTTTCAGTAACTAGTATAAGTTTCCATATTTGTGTATTTGAAAAGAAACTTAAATTTTCAGATACTGGAAGATTTGGTTTATGAACTCATTGTAAAACAGTTGAAGCAGCATCAGAATACGATGGAGGACAAATTTATTGTGTGCTTGAACAAAGCTGTGAAGAACTTTCCTCCTCTTGCCGATAGGTAGGGTATCAGTCCTGGCTGGCGTCCTGTTGTGGGAGGGGTCTATGACTGCCCTCTCACTCACCGACCATATCTACTGGTTAGGTTTATGAACACTGTGTTCTTCCTGCTGCCGAAATTTCATGGGACAATGAAGACACTGTGTCTGGAGGTGGTGCTGTGTCGTGCAGAGGAAATAACAGATCTCTTCCTGCAGTTAAAGAGCAAGGATTTCGTTCAAATCATGAGACATAGGTGAGTGCCAAGCCAGCCCTATGTTCTCAGCTGCAGCCGACTCATAAAATTTTGATTTGTTCAACTGTCTCCTTCAACTCAGAAAGAACTTGTTTTCATAAAATATGTATTTCTTACATATACGACTATGTATATGTATATATCTCAAGATAGATAAAACAAACTTAAAAATATGTATTTGTTCAATTTTAATCAGAATTAAAAGTGGTGGGGCCTGGCCCTCCTGCCTTCTTTACCCTGGCACCTTGGGGAAGCCACATATCAAGTGATATCTAAGGCTCTTTTCAGATTTAAAATGCATGGTTTTGAGTTCTGTACCATCTTTTCCAGTTATGAGGCTTCCATTATTGGTTAAAATTGTTCATTTATTTTCAAAATCACATTATATTATTTTCCTTAATTATTTTTTTAAGTTTACTCAGCCATTTTGAGAGAGGGAGTAGGGGAGAGGTAGAGAGAGAGGGAGAGAGAGAATCCCAAGAAGGCTCTGTATTGTCAGTACAATATCCCTGTATTTGGCCAGGACCTGGGCCAAAATCAAGAGTTGGATGCCCAACCGACTGAGCCACCCAGGCGCCCCACAGTATTCTGTTAAAATAGGTATTGGATGAGCCACCCAGGTGCCCCACATTATACTGTTAAAATAGGTAATATTGGAAGAGCCTCCCAGGTGCACCACATTATACTGTTAAAATAAAGGTATTGGATGAGCCTCCCAGGCGCCCCAACGCTATACTGTTAAAATAAGTATTGGATGAGATGCTACGGCTCACTTAAAATATTTTTATTTCTCTGTACCGT
The DNA here is from genome assembly GCA_004024585.1 of Paradoxurus hermaphroditus. Taxonomy (NCBI): domain Eukaryota; kingdom Metazoa; phylum Chordata; class Mammalia; order Carnivora; family Viverridae; genus Paradoxurus; species Paradoxurus hermaphroditus. Next base: position 7,023 of record PITB01028458.1, on the reverse strand, counting down.
TCTCCACCTCTGTACCGTTCTCCATCTCTGTACTGTTTTCTATCTCTGTACTGTTTTCCATCTCTCTACTGTTTTCCAGTCTTGTCTGTGTACACATTTTTACATAGGGAGAAATTATTGATAATGTATTGTGTGCCAGTAACAAAGAATATATGTTATGGCGTTGTGATATCCTCCAGTAGATGTTTACTGATTATCGACTACATGTAAAGCATTAAGCTGGGTGCTTTAAGAAAGAAAAAAGATATATAAAATTAGGAAAGAGATGTGCACCTTACTGGGGGCTCAGACTACCATTAACTCCCATTGTTTTAAAATCATGAAATCCTTTATATTTAGTTTATTTCGTTGGACATTTCTGGGTTTTTAAAAAATGAGCTTTTATTTTGGAATGACTTAATATTTACAGAAAAGTTAAAAGACAGTACACAAAGTTCCCACATACCCTTAACCCACTTTTTCCATGTCACATAATTGTGGTATATTTGTCAAAACTAAGACATTAACATGAATACATTACTGTTTACTAAACTAGACTTTTTTTGAATTTTATCAGTTTCCCACTAGTGTTCTTTTTCTATTCTAGGATCTGATCCAGGATACTACATTAAATTAAATTTGTTTATTTTAATATTCTAGCTCATGATAATTTTTTAAGATGTTATTTTGATATTTTGGTTGTAACAAATTTTGAAGTACAGAACAGCACAAAGAAGAAAAAGTTACCGGAGTTATATCTGAAACTATAATAAAAATTGTTAAATTTGTGTGTTTTTAAAACCCCCTCTTACTGTAGAGATGAGGAAAGACAGAAAGTGTGTTTGGACATAATTTATAAGATGTTGGCAAAATTGAAACCAGTAGAACTCCGAGAACTTCTGGATCCTGTTGTAGAATTCATTTCTCATCCTTCTCCAGTGTGTAGGGAACAAATGTATAATGTTCTCATGTGGGTTCATGACAATTACCGGTAAGCTCCACATCAACATTTTGTATTACTGTTTTCAAGGGAACATTTGGGTCCCTGTAGCAATCTGAAGTAGATTATAATAAATAATAAAACATTCAAACATTTTTAAACATACGATTACTAATTAAAACAAATTTATTTTAGTATATGGACATAATATAGGATATATTTTAATTCATTTCATGTATTTGTGGGAAGTATTCAGAGTGTGGTCGAGTTCATAGTGTAATTTGTTTTTACAGTTCTCCCTTTAAGACGTGACAAAATTAAGGAAGTGAATGCTGTGGGATGTCTTTATCCCACAGGACTGCCACCACAACACTGCCCATGGGCTTCGGGTCCACCCCGGGACCTCTTGACATTCCCAGGGGACCTCTGCAGCCCTTTTCCCTAGTACCCACCCGCTCAGACCTGTGCACGTGAGCCCTGTCACACTGTAGGAGGAGTGATGACAGTCACTTGGATGGGCTTGCAGAGGCACCAGAAGAAGGTGTCAGGGTTCATCCGTATGAGGGTAGGTTCTGCTGTGATTTGGGAAGTTCAAGTTCCATGGAAAATCCAGATTATTTTACTTTGATCTGGATGGTGTTATTGGGGTTGAATAAAAGTGATAAAAGACAATACTAATGTTTTGTCATTTTGTTATTTTTCTCAGAGATCCAGAAAGTCAAGCAGATGAGGACTCCAGGGAAATATTTAAGTTGGCAAAAGATGTGTTGATTCAAGGGTTGATCGATGAGAACGCTGGGCTTCAGTATGTGCTCCTCAAATAATAAGGCCGATACACCAAATTTAGGGATATTTCTTTCTAGACTAGCATTGAGTATTTGTCAGCAGTTTTAGAATTACATTTATAGTATTAGCATTTCCTCTGCTTTCTGCATTCATAACGTTTAACGAAAATGTATTTTGAATCACATTAAGACTTAAAAATTCCAACAAGTGATTTTAATAAAAAACTCTTGAAAAAGTGTGGATAAAGCTCTCTCTGCTCATGCAGTGAATTAAAGTGTTTCAAAAGAAAAAGAAAATCTGTAATGACGATTATTATGTTTCTCATTTAACTCAAATAGTTGAGATCACACTATACATATTAATATTGAATGAAATGTCTGAAACTTTAGAAGTAGGAGGAAACTATAACGATTATATAGGGAAATGTAAATGATGATTGTTTTCCTCTAAAATGTCTACTCTAACTTAGTTTTATGAGTGTTTTATCAAGTACTAAGTGTAAAAGAAGGGTCATAAACTTTTGTATGAATCTATGTATCATTTAATTTTCCATTCTGCCTCACTTTTAAATTCATTTTTGCTTTTCAAATTGCATTTGGATTTCATAAGCATTCATAAATTGTAACACCTACCCAGTTTTTAACTAGTTTAAGTTTTGAATATTTTATGGCACTAATTTTTGGAGTGAATATTTTTAGCAAGGCAGTGAAGGATTTTAAATAATTTTTTAAGGTATTTTCTCAGTTTCAAAATAGTTAATATTATATACTCATCATTGAAAACTTCCCAGATAATAGAGATAAGAATGAAATCATCCAGTTTGTCACTCTTGTTAAATATGCTGAAGATTTGGAATATTCCCTTCCTTCAGTGCATGTTATTGTTCATAACTTACACTCTCGATACAATTTTGAGTGTGGTTTTCCTCATGTTAAAGTTCATAGAGATAGAAAACTCTCTTCTCCACATGACACCATGTGTAGGGCATTCTTCTCATTTGCCAATATCTGAGAAATCTTTTTTCCTCTCTGCTTTTCAGATTAATTATTCGAAATTTCTGGAGCCATGAAACTAGATTACCTTCAAATACCTTGGACCGATTGTTGGCACTGAATTCCTTATATTCTCCAAAGATAGAAGTACACTTTTTAAGTTTAGCAACAGATTTTCTGCTTGAAATGAGCAGCATGAGCCCAGATTATCCAAACACTGTGTTTGAGCACCCTCTGTCAGAATGTGAATTTCAGGTAAAGTACTGTCTCTGTAATAATAAATATTATAAGCTTTTCCTGTCTGTTAGTCAACAAACATTTTCTGATAGAGTTAAACTGGCTGTTTTTCTTTTATTGAGATATAAGTGACGTATTAGTTTCAGGTATACAACATAATGACTTAAAATTGGTGTATATTGTGGTTACCACTATAAGCCTAGGTAACATCTACCATCATGGAGTTACAGACTCTCTTTCCTTGTGATGAGAACTTTTAACATCTTCTCTTTTAGCAACTTTCAAATATACATTATTATTAATTACATTGTTATAACTGCACGTTATATCCCCATGACTAGTTTTTTAACTGGAAGCTTGTCCCTTTTGGCTCCCTTCCAGCATGTCCCCTTCCCCCATCCTCTGCCTCTGGCCGTCTCCAATCTGTTCCCTGTATGTATCAGTTGTTGTTGCTGGTTTTTGGATTCCACATGTAAGTGAATGTGGGCTTTGTCTTTCTCTGTCTGACGTATTGTACTTCACATAATGCCCTCAAGGTCAATCCATGTTGTCACAGATGTCAAGGTTTCCTTCTTTTTTATGTCTCAATAATATTCCGTTGTGTGTATACATAGCATACACATCACATCTTTATTCATTTATCCATTGATGGGACCGTAGAAGTTGCTCCCATGTCTTGGTTATTACTGATAACGCTGCAGTGAACTTAGAGACGCATGTATCTTTTCGAGTTAGTGTTTAGTTTTCTTGGATAAATACCCAGAAGTAGAACAGTTGGATCTTATGGGATTTCTGTGTTTGATTTTTTGAGGACTTCTGTGCTGTTTTCCATACCGGTTGCACCAATTTACTTTCCCACCAACAGTGCATGAGAATTCCCTCTTCTCCGTATCCTTGGCCAACCCTTGTTATCCCCTGTGTTGCTGTCATAGCCATCCTGACAGACGCGAGGTGATGACTCACTGTGGTTTTGATTTCTGTCTCTCTGGTGATTAGTGATACCGGACTTCTTTGTTTACTCGGGGTACTCACACATTCTTCTTTGTTAACTCGGGGTACTCACACATTCCTCTTTGTTAACTCGGGGTACTCACACATTCCTCTTTGTCAACTCGGGGTACTCACACATTCCTCTCTGAAACTCTTCTATTTGCTCCAACCTCATCTGCTCACACTCTCTTCACATGGTCACACTTGTCCCCCTTTCAGCCTCCACTCAGATGTTCCCTCCTCCATAGTGCCAGCCCCTCCCCGCTCCCTCCCCTCTTCCATCTGGCAGGTGCCAAGTTTGCACTGTCTCCCGGCAGCCTTCACGACGTAGCAGCAGTTGAGCTCACTTCATCTCTGCCGAGCCGGGCAGCGTAGCCTGGCTCTTCAGCTTGTTGCAGCTGAGGTGCCATTACTGAGTGTGGCATTAAGCCATTTAATGCGGAGTGTGAAGGAGGAGACAAGTGGTTTTCCTCCCCCAGTACTAATTAGTATATTCTAATTGGCAAATAATTTCATTAAAATTTTTAAATTAGAAAAGGTTCTTCTTCAGCTGTTTCCCACACAGATATATGAAATTATAGCACGTATTTGCTGATGGCACCATTGGATTTTAAATAAGTGTTTCAGTGTTGCTAAAGAAGGACCATTATTTCATTGGGCACTCTCTTACATGCAGGAATATACCATTGATTCTGACTGGCGTTTCCGAAGTACTGTCCTCACTCCGATGTTTATTGAGACTCAGGCCACCCAAAGTGCTCTCCAGACCCGGAGCCAGGAGGGATCCCTCCCAGTTCAAGGAGCGATGGCTAAGCAGATACGGGCCACCCAACAGCAGTATGACTTCACGCCTACGCAGACTGCAGGTAACTGTCAACCTGAACACCTGCCTGCTTTGCACCAGGCAGTATGATCTGTGGACGCGGCCTCCACTGCAAGAACATTGACTGTAAGAGAAGTGAAACAGTGATAGAGAAACGTGGTAGGAACCACAGAAGAGTCATGTCAGTCAAGGAGAAAAGGATTGAAGTTCCTAGAGGTGTCAGATTCTTAGAGTTAGAAAGTGGAAGGGGGCCTCTGGGGGCGGGGAGAAAGGCAATAGGGAGCTAGTATTTAAAGATACGGATGGAGTTTTAAGCATCTGGGTGGCTCAGTCAGTTAAGCATCCAAACGTTGATTTTGGTTCAGGTTCATGGTTATGAGGTCGAGCCCCCCGTTGGACTTCACGCTGAAGATTCTGTCTCCCTTTCCCTTTATATTTCCCCTGTGTAGGCTTGTGAGTGCATCCTTTCTCTCTCTTTCTCAAAAAAAAAAAAAAAAAAAGAAAAAAGGAATATGGAGTTTCCATTTGAGAAGGCGGAAACGCTCTGGAGGTAAACTGTGGAGGTGGTTGCCCACCTGTGTGAATGTACCTGATGCCACAGAACCGTACACTTAAAAATGGTTAAATACTTAATTTGGTGTTCTCTAAATTTTACCACAATAAAAAAAGTTGAAAAGGATTCTTTTTTACTGGAAAAAAGTTACTGTACATTTATGTTTGGTTTTGCTTTTGTCCAGAAAAGTCTGTTTAATGTAACAGATTTAAAATCCTTTATCTCAAAAGCAAAGTACTGAAGAGCTAAACCAAAATCATTTACTGTGTTTACAGTTATTAAACTTTTATTTCTTACATTGTTCATCTATTTCCTTTGATCAGCAGAGTACAAGTTGTAGAGCAAAATACCTAAATCATTTCATATAAACATTTCAAATATAGAGGTAGGATTGATTTGAATAATTACCATGGATATTTTATCATCTTGATATTAGAAGTCTTGGATCTTAGTACCTTATATCAGATAAAAAGTGTTACTACTGGAAGGAGCAGGGGGCTACCTGCTTCACGAATGAGGGCACACTGAGGCGCAGACACCTGAGCGGCCTCAGGTCGCTCACCAGGGAACTGATAGGACTTCTGCTCAGCACCTCTGCTCTGACGCGGCTGTCTCCCTGGAGGAGCCGCCCCCGGTCCCTGGGCAGGTGGGCAACACAGAGGCCCCAGGCATCATCATCAGGATGATGCATCCCGTGTGTTAACAGTGTGGCTGGTAGATGGCACTGCTCCAGGCTGTCTGGGCGTGGCAGGGCCGTGCAGCGCTGAGCGTGCTCTGACTGCTCTGGGCATGCCTGTTTTGCAGATGGCCGAAGCTCCTTTAATTGGCTGACTGGGAGCAGTATTGACCCGCTGATGGATTATACAGTCTCGTCCTCCGATTCCTCCTCTTCCTCCTTGCTGTTTGCCCACAAGAAGAGTGAAAAGTCTCAGAGATCACCCTTGAAGTTAGTGGGACCCGATTTTGGGAAAAAAAGGCTGGGCCTTCCAGGGGACGAGGTGGATAACAAAACAAAAGGTAAAGTAAGCTTGCTGAAATATATTTAAAATAAGTTAAGGCGGAGGCTTGGATAAAGAAAGTGCGTTTCTGACTGCATTCACATTTCCTTGTAACCTGTAAATAAAACCATGAAAATTTAATCCCGGGGCGTCTGGCTGGCTCAGCAAGTAGTGCATGCAAATGGTAATCTTGGTGTTGTGAGTTTGAGCCCCATGTTGGGGGGTGGAGCTTACATAATAATAATAGTAATAGTAATAATAAAACTTAATTCAATACTGTCTGGGCATTTGCCATGTTGAAAGCCTACTTTTAGATGGACCAGGGATATTATAGAATAAATTGGACTCAATCCAATTCATTTAGTGACTTTCTGAACATCAGGGCTTGGTAAGGCAACAGGTGGGTGACCCTGAGATGAGGAGGAGTAGTAAGTCTCAGAGAGAGAAGGGCAGAGCACCAGAGAGGACCTGAGGAAGAGGCCACCTTTGGGACTGGCCTTGGGGACTTGGGTGTGGGAAGAGGGAAGGTGAACAACGATGAAGGCAGGAGGTATGGTGCATGTTTGGGAAGTGGAAGGGACCCAGGTCAGCCCGAGAACAGGTACTGACTGGCAGGCCCTATGGCAGTCTAGCCAAAGTGGAGGTTGGGACGTGCCCACGGGGCGCCTAGGGCAGACAGCTGGGGATAGTGGTGATGTGGGACGTGCCCACGGGAGCCTAGGGCA
>PITB01028457.1:0-19110 GCA_004024585.1 Paradoxurus hermaphroditus | reverse complement strand
GTCTTAGGCGTGGACCAGGCCTCCGCAAAGTACCAGCAGTGTCTGCAGATACTGAAGGGCCACAACCCAAACTCGGAGTTGAATAGTCCTCAAGGTGAATTATTCCTTTGAGCTGAGAGTCTAATACATTGTCTTTAAATTCTTCAGCTACCTTTTGTTCAGCAGGAAGATGGACGATTCAGGTAAAAGTATATCGCCAACGTTGTTCAGGGTCAGGAGTCCTCACAAGCCTCCTGGCGCGTGGATTGGTTGCGGCTGGTTCAAGATGTGTTTCCCGGACGTGTGAATGTCCGTTCTGGGCCAGGCCCCCTTTCTAGGGCTAGCCAGTCAGAGCCGTAAGCAGTGCTGATGGCAGCCCTTCTCTTTTTAACGGATTGATCCGAGGAAACGAGAGACGTAGGTGGGCGGGACCGGCGACAAATGAGATTGCCTCCATGGCGATAAATCCTACCAAGAAAATCACAGAGAGCATTAAAGAAAAGGACCACGTGCGGTTTTCGCTTCAGGGGTCAGGGGAGGTGGCCTCTGCGGAGAGGAAGGCTGAGAAGCGGAAACCTGGATGGTTGGACGGAGTCGTCCCTGGGACGTGCGGGGTGGGCAGAGTGTTGGGGACAGAGGGAGGGACCGATGGGAAGGCGCCCAGCGGACGGCGTCTTGGGCGTCAGGACGCAGGAGGAGGCCCGTGAGGCAGGGAGAGGCGCGCGTGCACAGCGTGAGTCCGTACGTTGTCCTGAGACCTGAATCTGTCGCTGCCGAGTGTTCCTAAAGAAGGTACACGTGTCCCCACGTTAGCCGCGCTCGAATGCCCAGGTGAGGGAAAAACCGGCACCCGATGGGTCTAACGGGCCTCATTCGTTTCAGGACTGTCCGAGCCCCAGTTTGTCCAGTTCAATGGAGGATTCAGCCAGGAGCAGCTGAACTGGTTGAACGAAGTTCTCACCTTCTCGGACGCCCACCAGGAGAAGGTGGTGATTGTGAGTAAGTATTTCAGCTACCTGATTACAGCAGCGTTTTAGAGGACGGGAGAGTTAGCCTGAAAGTACACTGGTAATGTTTGCGTCGCGATGCCCTCTTGCTGTGAGATGAATGCTTCCGCTGGTTCGTCCGTCCGTCCGTCCGTCCATCCATCCATCCATCCATCCATCCGGAACCCGAGTATAAGACTGACATTCGCAGCTGAGCCAGGAAAGAACCCTAAAATAGAAAAAACGTGTTGCTGTACGTTTGTGCTGGGGGTTTGGCCTTTTGGGTTTCAAAGCAGGGTTTCAGCACATGGGATCAGTTTACCTAGTACTGTTGACTCTTGAACGAGGTGGGCGATGGGGTGCCGCCCCCTGCCGTCAAAAATCCACGAATAATTTGTGACTCCCAAGAAGCTTAAATGACACACGGGCTATTGGCTAGGAGCCTTACGGATAATGTAAGCAGTTGATTGACACATATTTTGTCTGTCACCTCTATTCCGTCCTGTATTCTTACCGTAAGTGAGCCGGCGGAAAGAAACTATTGAGGAAGTCCTAAGGAAGAGAAGGTGCGTTCCCAGTCCTGTAAAAATCTGTGTACAGGTGGACCCGCGCAGTTCAGACCTTCGTTCATGGTCAGCTGTAACATCTGGGTGTGAGATTCAGTCCCGGCCCCCGCGCCAAACCTCGGTTGGTCAGCACTGTGCCCGCCAGGCAGAGGCGTCTGCCGTCGAGTTGAGAGTGAAGCTGGGAACGGGCGTCAGGTGTGAGAGACGCACCTGGCGGTGAGTACTTCGCTTCTGGAGTTGTGTCTGCCATGTTGTAGCCAGGAGATGAGATTTCCGTGACTTCCGCTTAGAATCCTCATTTCCGGACACGCTGCCATCACAGGTCAGAGGAACCCAGAGGCGCTAAAAGTCCACTCAGCAGCAGGGGTGTGCGCGCACGTGGAGACCTGAGTTGGGATTTGCGGTGTGGCTGGCGGCCTTGGTCTGGGGTCCGAGTTTCCACCCTGGCTGTAGAATTGACGCGGTGTAACGGCTGAGGAGACCGTGCCCGGGGTCCCAGGGACGGGATGCCGTCGCGTGCATGGGGGTGTGTGTGGGCCGTGTGACTCTGGGTGAATGCGGACCCTCCACACTGGTTTTCTGAGTATTAGATGGAGTTACGGACACGAAAAGCCCTTGAAAACGACAGCTGTCCTGACTGTTGGCAACATAAAAGCACACGTCTCCAAACGTAGTTTTTGCTGGTCACTTCGCACCGATGTGGGCAGACACGTAGACGGGTGGGGTAGGGGTGCGGGGCTGCCCTCAGAGCAAGTGTCCTTTAGGCTCGGAAGACACGCGGTGGCCCGGGGTCGTTGGCGCGGTGTGACGCTCCCTGACTCGTCAGTAGCTGGTCTCCTTCTTGACTTGTCTCTGTCCAGCTTCCCACTGCCAGGCGGCCTGTCGCTTCAGAGGACGCTGGAGCGCAGAGGGACCGACAGACCTGCCAGCTTCAGAGGTCAGGAAACCGAGATGAAACGGCGTGGTTCTTCCCGTAGCACGGGGTTGTGGCAGGACGGGAGTCCACCCACTCCTCTCCCGCCCCGACCGCATCTCCCCCGCTTCTTTTTACGTCAGGGCACCTGTGTCCGTGAGTGGTCTCCTAGGTTTCTCCCTTTGCTGTCAGCTGGGAAACCGGAGGCACAGACCTGTGACAGCTGAGCGCGTCAGGGTCTCTGCGGCCCAGTGTCAGCGGGCTGACGGCCATTTCCTTCCGTTTTACTGTGCTCTTCCGCTTTGATTTTGGGTCCGCAGAGGTCGTTTGGCCTGCCTCTTGGGGCTTGGCCGTGCCCTTGGAAGGACAGCACCTGTGGGCTGAGATGCCCTTGGAAGGACAGCACTCGTGGGCTGAGATTGGGTGGGAACCCCGGAGCAGGACGGGGTCTGGGGAGGCGAATCCAGCGGCTGGGGTTGGAAATGTGAAGTTTCAGAGGCCGGTCGCCAGCACTGGGGACGTGGAGGAAGCAGTCAGGTGTCTGAGTCGGAGATTCCCAGCGGGCCGTCCGGCGGGATGTGGGCACGGGGGACTGGGAAGAGGGCCCGTGGCCGTCGGGACCGTGGATTCTGGATCACCGCCCGAGGCATTCGGTGCAGGTAGAGGAGCGATGCCCGGGGACCGGGCGTCCCGGCGCTCCCAGGGAGGAGTGGGGAGGGAGAATTCTGGAAACGTCCGTGGAGCTGGGAGGAGGACTGGGGAGGTTCTGGCAGCCCAGGGCCTCGGGGACGGGGAGATGGTCCCTGTGTCATATGAGTTGTATGGCCTCTCGATCTGGAAAGTCACCTGGCCCTTAGCACGGCCTCAGGAGCGGGCACGTGCTGTGCACGTGCACACTCGTAAATTCTTTGGACACCTTTGGTTCTTTCTTTAGGGGCTAGTAACACTGTATTAGAAACTAGTGGATACAAAACCATAAAAATGGAGAATAAATGTCAGAATAAAAATAAGTTGCAGAAACAAAAAAAGGAAGTGACTCACAGGGAAGAAGCGAACCCGGGTGAGCTGTTGTGCCCGTGCTGCCGAGTGACAGATGGGTGACCTCACGTGTGTCTCCGCGTCAGGAGTTCGAGACTCCCCGGGCTCTCCCTCCACGCACCTGCTGTGGGACCTAGGATAAACAGTCCCTGCTTTACCTCACTTTTCCCATCTGTTAGAGCCTCCGGCGGCCTTGATCTCACGGAGGTGTTGAAAGTGTGGCATGAATCCGTTTTAAAGCATTGAGTGTATGCGTGAATGACATAAAACCCACTGTCCCATCCCTAAACGGCCTTAAATCTAGGAGCGCCTCTTTCTGCGGCTCTGCCGTTTGTGTCTACGGAGATCGGTGAGGCTGGATTCCGGCCCAGCCTCCGCCTGCCTTGTGAGGCTGCCCTCAGTGTTTCTCGATGTCTGTGCGTCTTCAGACGCCGGGGGCCGGAGGGAGCTCGGGTTCTGGCCTCTCGCCTTGTGTGTGGACTGTCTCCTCCGCCTCCACGCCGCAGAGAGGCAGGTGTAGATCAGCCGGTTCTTCGTGTGTGTGGGTTCTCTCCGGTCTTAGTCTGGAATAAGTAGCAATACGCCTTTTGTTTTCTCCCTGAGTACTAGCTTTTAGCCGTTTATTTTGATGAAAGAGGTATTTCCTACTTGGCTCATAACTCTTCTTCTCTTTAACTGACAGGCCATCTCCCCATTTACCCTGAGGCCTCTGACAGTGTGTGCCTGGCCTGGAATTACAGAGATGCCCTGGCCGTCATTTGGTCCCACAAGTGTGTGGTGTGTTTCTTCGCCGGTCACACTCACGATGGTGGCTACTCTGAGGATCCTTTTGGTGTGCACCACATCAACCTAGAAGGGGTTATAGAGACGGCTCCGGACAGCCAGGCTTTTGGCACAGTTTATGTCTACCCTGACAAGATGCTGTTGAAAGGGAGGGGCAGAGTTCCAGACAGAGTTCTGAATTACAAGAGGGAGAACGCGTTCCAGTTTTAGTCTGGTTAATCTTGTTTACCTTTTAGAAGGAGGGTGGCTTAGCTTTGTGGTTTCGCTCATCTCCCCCCAGAATCCTCAGTCTCCTGTTGAGTATTCTGTTTGCATACGCAGTGTATTCGTGGCCTCAGCGCGCGTTGGCTCACGAGATATTCCGAAATGTCGTTTTGGGATAACAGACCCAGACCTGCGTGTTGGACACACGATGAGGTGGCGTGAATAAACCAGGGCAGAGACTGGGGGGCGGTGGAGTCCGCAAGACAGACTTCGTTCAGCCGGATCTGAAATTTTTTTTTTTTTTTAACCAAGGAGGATGTTTTCGTGCTTTAACTGTGTAAATTAAAATTTGTAATAAAAAAATAAAGTAAGCTCAGGTAAACCTTTTCTGTGTATCTTGCTGTGTGAATGAGCTTTGGACGTTTTTTGCTCAGAATACCCAACATATTTGTACATTCGTTAGCTCGTATTCCTGTTCCGTAAACACAGAGTAAGGTGTTGGGCGGGTGAATGCGTGGTCTCTGCCTCGCGAGGCTATGAGAAGGGCCTCTGAAGTCACGCAGTCCCCTTGTGACGGTAAGCGGGGCAGGACCGAGGGCCAGCGCAGCCCGGCGCCTGCTGGTGTGGTCTCCGGGCAGCAGCCAGCGCTGGCGAGACTGGGGGCTGAGTGAGTTTACTCTCCGCTCCCCGTGTAGACCGACGGGGTCCTTAACCCGGCTGTCCCAGGCGCTAAGGCTTCTCTGGAAACATTTACCGGATGGCAGACGGGACCGTTGAAGCGTAGAGGAAGTTCGAATCAGGGCCTGAAGAAACGTCAAGAGAGAAAACTCTGGCCGACACTGGCCAGCCCGGGCGTGCCTGCGGAGCACCTGGGCTCCGGGGGGCGGAGGGGAGTGTTCTTGTCCCGTGGCTGCGGCCCCAAATTACCGCCACCGTGGTGGCTTAAGGTGGCACGTATATGACCGTTCTGGAGGTCAGAAGTCTGAAAGCATTTTCCTGGGCCCAGCTCAGGGTGCTGTCCAGGCCGCGCCCCTTGGGGGTCTCTGCGGAGACTCTGTATCCCAGTGTCTAGAACCTCCATCTTCAGAGCCACCAGTGCGGTCTCTTCAAGCCTCCCTCTGCCTCCCTCTCGCCTACGGGGACGGCCGAGATTACGTGGAGCCGCCCCCGGCTAACCCAGGATCACCTCCCCATCTCAGTATGCGCACCGTAATCGTGTGCGCAAAGTCTATTTTGTGGTACCAGGGAACAGTCCCAGGTTCTGGGGGTTGGGACCGGGCGATCTGAGGGGGCCGTGACTCGGCCCCCCAGACGGGTGACTGTAAGGCGCTCCCTGCGTTCACCGACTTCACCGGCCGCAAATGGAAATGTGTGAAGAAAGGCCTGGGAATGTGGAGGGGTTCACTTTTGTTTAACGGGATTGGGAGGCCTCGAAGAAGGAGGAAAAGGGGCTCGACAGGGCTAGGCAGGAGGGCATCAGCAGAGGTTGAAGGGCGCTGAGCCGAGTGGCAGGTCGCGCTGTGGACTCTCCGAAGGGTGCCTGGGGTTATGGCAAGAAAGAGTGCAGGCAGAGGGGCGGCGAGGGCTGTGTGGTGAAGAGCCTCGAATGATGAGCCCAGAGTTAGAAGTGAGCCTGTCAGACAGCGGGGAGCCTTCCGGTTTCCGAGCTGGGGGAGTGGGGTTACAGGTGCCTCTCAGTCCTGGCAGGAGAGGGGCTGACGGGGAAGAGGGGTGGGAAGGCAGAGGCTCTGATCATAGAAACGTTAAGCTCACGTAAATTCAAGCCGAGAAACCGTTCACAGCAATCCCAGGAATAAAGACCCCTTTCCGACGGCCGCGCTCCTGCCGAGAGTTTTCTGTGCTCAGAGTTAGAAGCGGAACTGTGTGTATTCGCCGAATTCACGCGGGCACGGGGGCCGCAGATACGAGGACCGTGTACTGTGCACATCACTTCTCTTTTTAATAACCGGAACATCACGTCTGTTAAGCAGGAAACGAGGTGTTCCCCGGAGGATAAGTAGACCCTCTACAGGGTTTGCAAATAAATCCGTTTCTTCACGCGCGGCGTTAGTAGTTACACCAAAAGAGGTGGAAAAACCACGTCTCATGCGAGCTAGGCGTACGCTGGAACACTGAAATCCTCCTGGTGTGTTTTACTGAGCCGTCAGATAAATTCCACGTTAATTGCTTACAATCGACAAGGTATTTTTTCCCCTTTTCCCTAGTCTTGATAGAGAATTTCGCCTGTCCAGTGACCATGTGTAAACCAAACACAAAATGTTCGTGCCTCCTCTAACAAGTATTTATAGAATCCTTAATATTGTATTAAAGGCTATAAAAGTAGACAAATGGCCAGACTTACTTCCACTCTCCTGATACGTGACTTGTACTAACATTTCTTGAGTGAAATATTTCCTAAATCTTGTGAAACGGTGTCTTGACTCCAGAGCTTGATGCTAACCCAAAAAGACTGTTAGCCAACAGAAATACGATGTGAGCCGTGTAAGTAATTTGAAAGCCACACTTCAAAAAGTAAATAGAAACAGATAACAGATTTTAAGAATATATATTTTGTATTAACACAAATACAGCTAAAATGTTCCAAGATATGAGAATATTTTATATTCTTTTCGTACTACATCTTTAAAATCCAGTGTGTATTTTAAACAACAGCCCAGCCATTGGGACACATTTTCATTGTTAATACCAGATCCTTATTTATTTATTTGTTTGTTTGTTTGTTTATATGTTTATACGTTTATTTATTTTTGAGAGACATAGAGACAGAGTATGAGCAGGGGAAGGGCAGAGAGACAGGGAGATACAGAATCTGAAGCAGGCTCCAGGCTCCGAGCTGCCAGCACAGAGCCCGACGCGGGGCTCGAACCCACAGACCATGAGATCATGACCTGAGCCGAAGTTGGCCGCTTAACCAACTGAGCCACCCAGGCGCCCCCCGGATCCATATTTAGATCTAAAACTTGCAATTAAAGAAGCCGACTCACATAGCCACGTTGTTCCAAACGCACTTCCAACAAGCATTCCAGATGCATTTCTAAGTTTTCCAGTAATTGAATTTAATTGTTTTTTCATTCAATTAATAACTGAATTTGTGTTTTCTAAACATGGAACTTAATGTTATAAAATTAAAGTGAAAAATGTAGAATTTTACTTCCTCAGTCTAGCCACGTTTCAGGTGTACAGTGCTACTTCTTACGGTTCTGTGGGCACGTTGCATTACGTTTGGATGCACGCGGCCATGTTACCAGGTCACGTGTGTGTGCGTGCGCCTTGGTCATGTTATGTATGTGTGTGTGCACCACGGTCGTGTTACCACATCCTGTGTGTCTGTGCCCCACGGTTACGGTAATGGAAGTTACCACGCAGGAGGGAACAGCTCCAAAGTGGTCTTCTCCCCAGGGTTACCTTTGACATCCATTTAAAAAAATACGTGTATTGATTTTGGTCGTATTTTTCATTTACCATGTAGTTAATGTTCCCTGTTTCCTTTAGGTCCCAAATTCCTTTATTCTTCCTAACTCTCCTTTCTTTCCAAGATGTGCTCGTTCATTGGGTATCATTGAGCTCACCGCCCTGCACGGGTCCAGTGTAATGAGTCCAGTTCGGGGCACAGCCCTCTCTTGAACCTCTGTTTCTGTCATTCTACCCGAACCCTGCTTTCCTGTTTTAATCACCTGTAGCCTCTTATAAGCACTCTGTCCTTTTGGAGGCTCTCACATTATCCAGTTTAATCCCTGCAACTACGTAAGTCAGTAGGAGATCTGGTTTTAATGACTATTTTATAGATGAAGAAATACCACCAGGAGGTTTATATGTTTGCCCAAGTCATATAGACGGGGGTAAGCTGCGTCAGAATCATATTTCTTGACGTTTGTTCTGCGGCCTTTTCTACCACGCGGGGACCCAGTTGAGTGTCAGACCCCTCTCTCAACAGTCCCACGCAGCCCTAGGCTGTATCGTAGGCATCCTCAGAAAGTTCTTAGCGTTTTTTTATTTTTTTGTTTTTTATTTTTTATTATTTTTTTAAATATTTATTTATTTTTGAGACAGAGACAGACAGAGCATGAGTGGGGGAGGGGCCGAGAGAGAGAGAGGAAGACACAGAATCTGAAGCAGGCTCCAGGCTCTGAGCCGTCAGCACAGAGCCCGAGGCGGGGCTCGAACTCACAGACCGTGAGATCATGACCTGAGCCGAAGTCGGACGCTCAACCGACTGAGCCACCCAGGCGCCCCATGAGAAGGGCAGAGAGAGAGAGGGAGACACAGATTCCAAAGCAGGCTCCAGGCTCCGAGCTGTCAGCACAGAGCCGACGCGGGGCTCGAACTCACAGACTGTGAGATCATCATGACCTGAGCCGAAGTCGGACACCCAACCAACTGAGCCACTCAGGCGCCCCCTTAGTGTTTTTTTAAAATCACCTCTAACATCAGCTCAGAGTGCCTGAAGTCCCTAGGAAACTGGCTCGTTACAGCCATGTTTGTAAAAACTTGATTGACGATACTCCTTGCAAGAACGGGATTCTTGACTTCACTTAAAGGACTGTCTTGCAGTGCGTTGGCCAGGAGGACCGCATCTCCTCGTTCATATATATGTAGACCCAAGAGAGGAACGGGAAGAGGGCGATGACAAGGGCAGCAGCCAACTGAATTCTTCCAGCTGGGTTCCTGCACAGACACACAGGAATGATTATCAGCAAAATCCAGAAACATTTCTGGATTGCTTTGGAAACAAATATAAAGGTTGAGAGTTTGGTGAACACATTTTTATAGGACGTTTTTCTTAATTTTTATTGGAATATAGCTTATTGCTTTGTAGGAGTTTCGTTTTTTGTTTTTTAACATTTATTTATTTTTGAGAGACATAGAGATAGAGCGTGAGCAGGGGAAGGGCAGAGAGAGAGGGAGATATAGAATCTGAAGCAGGCTCCAGGCTCTGATGAGCCATCAGTACAGAGCCCGACATGGGGCTCGAACTCACAAACCATGAGATCATGGCCTGAGAGCCAAAGTCAGACGCTTAACCGACTGAGCCGCCTAGGCGTTCTTCATTCTTGATGCACGTGTTTGTTGTTTATATATGTTGCAAATAGCCTTTCCCACTCCTGTAATGATGTCTTTTGAGGAACCGAAGTCACTAATTAATTAGGCAGTGTTAAAATTGATCTTTTCTTGATGACTTCTGTATCCTGTTTAAGAAAACTTTTCCTCCCCAAGGTCTTGGAGATTTGGGGTTATCTTCTCTAAAAGTCTTACTGATTTGTGTCTCTCATTAGATCTGTAGTCTAGCTGGGATGGCGGTCTCTGGAAGTCCGGTGGGCAAAAGTTTGGCCATATGGGTGTTCCGTGGATCCAGCACAACTTACTGAGAAGTCTGCCTTTCTTTGCTGCACCCGTACTGCCGCCCCGGTCAGAAGTCCACGGTCTCCCTGTGTGTGGACGTGGACCTGTTTCTAGATTTACTCCTTCAGTAGTTTGCCCTTTTCCCAGTACAGGTTCATCCCTCCTCTTATTTCGGTCTTCTTTGATTTCTCCCACAGTGTCTTACAGATTTATTTGTAGAGATTTTGCCTATCTCTTTCTAGATTTATCCCCAGGGAGTTGATTTCCTGAAGCTCTTAATTACGGTTAACTTTGTTTTTGCCGTTTCCTGTGACTTGTTGATAAAACCATAGTTGATTTCAGTACATTCACCTAGTGGGCAGCAATCATGCTAATAAACTCACTCTAATAACTTTAGATTCTTTTTGATTTTTCTGTGTACGCAGTCACGTTACCCGTGGATAGTGAACATTTTTCTTTTCTAGTCATTGTGCCTCTAATTTCTTTTTCTTGCCTTATTGGACTGGCTGTGATCCTAACTCGAACAGTGCTGAGTCGAAGGGGCAGTAGTGGCTAACCTCACCTTTCCCTGATCTCGGAAGGAAAGTGCAGCTGCTCCCCACTTGGGTGTAGACATCATTTATCAGGCTCAGTGCCTTTCTGCACGTGTTTCCTAGGAGCTCTGGTGAGCGGGTGGCGAATTTTACCAGACGTTCTTTCTGTATAGATTGAGAAGCCCGTTTATTTCTTCTTTTATTCTCTTAATGTGCTAGGGAACGTTGGTTGGTTTTGAATGTTAAACCGTGTTCCTAGAATAGACCCAAGCGGGTGGTTACATTTACAGGATTTTATTTATTAATGCTTTATTTAGGATTTTCTAATCTGTGGTCATGAGCGAGACTGCTGGGTAATTTCTTTTTCTTCTCTCTCTCTTTTTTTAATGTTCTTGTCAAGTTTTGGTATCAAGGTTATTCTGTCCTCATAACATGGACCGTAAAGTGTTTTATGTTTTTCTGTTCTCTGGGAGTGTTTGTTAAAGGTCGACATTTTTTCACATTAGGCAAAATTCTCCAGTTAGGCCTTCTGGTCTAGAGTTTTTCTTTTAGGAAAAACTTCAAGTGTGGACTCCATTTCTGTAGTAGTTATGGACCTGTCTTGGAGTATTTCTTCTTGTGTCAGTTTTGCTAATTTGTATTTTTCAAGTGATTTATTAATTTCTTAAAGTTAATTTATTTTGAGAGAGAGAGAGGGTGCGTGAGTGGGGGAAGGGAAAAAAGAGAGAGACAGAGAGAGAGAGAGAGAGAGAGAGAGAGAGAGAGAGAATCCTAAACAGGCTCCACACTGTCAGCACAGAGCCTGACACGGGGTTTGATCCCACGAACCGTGAGATCATGACCTGAGCCAAAATCAAGAGTCGGACACTGCACCGACTGAGCCCCCCAGGCGCCCCGAGCCATCTGGGTTTGGCCAGTGAGTTGAACACTTACTGTGATGAACTGTGACACAGGCTTATCCAGGCTGTGATAATCACCAGACCGAACAGCTCCCTGTGAAACAGCAGGCGTTTCAGATTTTTGAAGTGGCTGCAAGTGACCCGCACACTGTCCCTTTCTCTCCGTGACCACTGGCTTCTGCTGTTAGATGACCTTCCCCCAAGATCCATAGCACCTACAGAGTATTTTCAAGTCTGGCCATGAGTCATAAATTACTTCTGCCAGACAATTTAAAGCCTTATATGAACACAAGTTTCATCTCACGAGGCAGGTGTAAGCTCCGTCATTGCTCCTCAGCTTCTAACTGAACAAGAAGAACACCCCCACAGAACCCCCACAGATAGAGCACTTACTTCAGACCACCGGCAGGAGTAGGGTACAGCCAGGGAAACGATGCTAGGTCTGTCACACAGGCACCCCTCCTACACTGTGTTAGGGGTCAGCCTTAGCCAGGGGGACTCGCGGCAGTACCTGGGCGCCCGCTGCAGGAGACTGGGTCACATCGGAGTGGAGAGGAACGGTTTGTAGTATGAGGCAACTAAAGATTTGGGGGTGGGTATATGCTTCTAGAAATATGCGTTCAAAGCACACATCTTTGACATCGAGTAGAAGACAGTCATAGCTGGAAGGAACGGGAAGTAGCTCATGGGCCTGAACTCCGGAAGTTACCGGAAGTAACTCATGGAGGTGATTCAGCCCAACCTGATTTGCTCTCGGGTTTTCCAAGCATTAGGGCCTACGACAAAGAAGCACCCCACCAGGGATGAGTAATTTCTAGGTCTCTAACTCTTGGTGTTAGCAGGTTAGCAGGTGTTAGCAGAAGGATGGACAGGAAGGGAAGGGGGCCATGGCAGAGGGAGGGAGCGAAGAAGAGGTTGTCAGATCAGGTGGTCTTGACAAAGGGAGGAGATGACAGGAGACTTAGCAGGGCAAGGCTGACAGAGGTCGACTTAAAATACTGACCTCCGAGGTGGCTGATCACACTTGGGGTTAAGATTTTGGCCAGAACCACAACTAAATCAGAACACTGACAGAGTTTCCGCCTTGTTAGACCGGACTACTAACTGTATGGCTTCCTTGGCCCCTCATTATAAGGGAGCCAAGGTCAGCTGCCTGACCTACGTGCTGACCGCCCCGAGCAGTGATTGCGGGCTGTGGCGCGCGGTGCTGGGTGTGGACCTCAGCTCCACCACTCCTTCGGCTTCTCCAGGCTCCTCTCAAGGGGCGCCACCTTCCCTGCCGCTGACGGTGCGGCTGAGGGCGCCGTCATCCTGGTGCAGATCAGCTGCTGCGGGGGAACGGAGTTCTCACCCCACCCCTTCCAAAGAGCAAAAGCCACTGCTCACCTGCCTTCCTCCTCGTGTAAGACGTTCTGTTGCGAGTGAAGCCAGAGGTGGCACGCCAGGCCGACGGCCCACACGATACACAGGAATGCGTGCGCTGCAGAGACACTCTTCCAGACGAGGCTGCCTGAAAACAGATGTTCTGGTACAGTCAGTCACGGAATCTGGTCTCAGAAACAGCTCTGCCATAGTCCGCTTTCAGGTGGAGCCTCTGGAAAAGGCTGGGGGGGCGCCTGGCCGGCTCCGTGGGTGGAGCCCGTGACTCTTGATCTCAGGGTGCTGAGTTCAAGCCCCATGTTGGGCGTGGAGCCTACTTAAAAAAAAAAAAAAAAGGCTGGAGTTTCTTTAAGTTTGGTTTTGAGGAATGTCATAGAGGTTAAAGCAGTAATAATAAACCTAAGTGGACATTTATTGTGGGTCTCCAGCGTGTCCCCTTTCTGTGATTTGCCTTATTTTCTCTGGGGATCTGCCCTTCCCACACCCCCCGGCCACGTGTCCCAGACAACCGGACCTTAGCTTGACTAGTCAGTGCATTTCATCCCTTTAGCAACGGTGATTTGGCTCCAGGCGAACAGCTGACAAATCAGGGCCAACCACTCAATTCTGAGACGCCCGGTGGAGACGGCAGGGAAGCAGGTTCTATCTTCGGTTGGACTGAGAGGGCAGGCAGAACTGACTTTGACCTGCCGGGCTACCACGAGGGGCCCAGGACTGAAGTCAGCGCGGCACGCGGTGGAACTGAGAGGTGCCGAGAAGTTCGAGTTCTGAGCCAGCGCCAGCGCCTGATGCCAGCACCACCCCGATCTTGCAGCCAGGTACCCCGGTACGTCTCTGAGCCCACAGCCCTTTCGAGCTGAGTGTTTTCTTGCCTGCAGCTAACGGAGCCCGAACTAATACATCGTAAAGATGTGGACAAGTTCCCAGCGCCTGTACGAGGAGCCCGTACATCTAGGGGACACGAGTTTTCCCCATCGGCCGGGAACCCCCGGTCTTTATCCTAAGGCCCTGAGAACGCTCGAGACTCACTGGCAAAGGAGCGGTTTTCACGACAGTGAAGGATAACCCATCGGGACCAACGGTCCCTGTAAATGAGAAAATGCTAGCAAACGCAGTAAAATGTATTTTTTTTGTTGTTTGTTATAAGACACAGTTTTAGGGTATAAAACTGTCCAACTTCAGGTTTGTTGAGTTTTTTGGGCTATAAAAGGCGAAGCAACTATGTTTTGCCCAGCATTGAAGTAGATAGCTTGTGGGCAATATAGACCAGCTGTTTTAAGGGAATTATTTTTACAGGTATACCCACCTGGGAGATTATATATATATATATACACACACACACATATATATATATGAAGTGAAAAAAAATATATATGTATACACACACACACATACCTATATGTATATTTCACTCCAAGGAGCAGTTTACAAAAGGTGTGATAAAGCCTCTGTTTTATCCATTCACTCAATAAGCATTAAGTATGAAACCATACTCCTGGCCTTATCTCAGCGAGGCTTGGGCAGAGATAGTCTAGAGATGGTCCCGCTGTTAAGGGGCTGACCGCCTAGCGGGGAGGGCAGACAGAAAAGCATGACATAAACAGCTGTAGGTAGCACGACAGGGCAGAGGGAGGTTAGGGGGAGCAACACGTACTGATGAGAAACCTAGAAATTTGTATGTTATAGACTGTTCTGCTACATAAAGCAGCCGGCCACATGCACGGGTGTTGAAAGAGTGCAAGCGAGAAAGTGATTCCTGGGAGTGGGACTGGAGTTCAGAAGAACTGATAAGGAGTAAACACATAATAGACACCGGTTGCCACTGACTACGGAGTTACAAGGTTAGCGCTTCGCTGCTGGTTTCCCGTCCGTCTGGTGGCTTTAGCAATCGGCGTGGTGCCCAACGCCCTTCTCTCTCTCCTGGGCTAACCCGCAGAGTCACTGTCCCCCAACAGCACACGTGAGCGTGGGTTCCGAGTTGGTAAGAGACTGTCTTGGCATTGCAGGTCCTTGTGACATTGCGCACATGGTGCGGGTGATCTAGATTAGAACGAGCCTTCTTAACAGAAACGAGAAGACCTGGAGAGCCCCGTGTCTGTCCCGGGAGTCTGTCCTGATGATAAGGGGTCCGATTTGCTGCATCTCCCTGCAGAATCCAGGGTTCCTACCTGTGACGTGGGGGTTAAGTCCAACAAGCAGGGTCAGTACAGCAGGGACCATGTACACCACCTGTTAGCAAAGGGAGAGGAGACCGTGTGGGTTAAGGAGCATGCCCGGTTTCGGAGATGTTCGGAGGAAGCTCAGAAGAATGACCTCGGTGGCCCGCAGGCTGCGTGAGTTGCATGTCCTTGTAGTAACAGGTGGGCACACCGTTCCTTCTGCTGGAAGGCACAGAAGAAGACTTACAGGCCAGGTCACATTTCACCCGCCTTCCTCCTAGACTAGGCCACTTCAGGAAAGGCTCGTTCGGCCGTGAGAGAGCAGAGTTCGGGTCTCAGGACACTCTGCCCTCCCAATGCCTCTCCAGCATCACCCATGTGGTCTTTCCCCATGCACACACAAGAAAATGCTCTGAAAAGCAGGGCAGGAGCGGCCACAGCTAGCTGAATGGCGTGCCGGGTCTGGCCCCGTGGGCCAACCCGCCCAGTACTCCAGTTCTGCAGGTGGGACCATGGAACGTGTACTGAGAGCGTACACATCAGGTAAGACCAGGCTCCTCATTTTGGAAACCGCTGACACGCTGTTTTGGAGTTTGGAAGACAGGCCCTAAAGAGGCCCTGTTTTCAAGCCCCATGCACAGCTAGCGGACTGTAGCCACACTCGCTGTTGTGTGTGTGTCGTGGGCAGAGGGCGACGAGAATACGTGTGGTAAGCTCACAGGAAGCACAGTGTCTTTCCAAGAAATGCAGCTGCTTAACCATATCAGCTGTGACGGGAATGTCAGAAGCCCTTCGTTATTTGGGAGTTGTGGGGGGCGTATGTTTTAAGTGATTTGTTTTCAGCACAGAAACACGTCCACCTTGATCCCAGGGAGAGAGGGCGTCTGGATTACACACTCCGCTCCTCGTTCCCCCTCCTTCCCCAGCGATGGCCATGACTGACATTTGCAAGTCTGGACATCGGACACAGGTAGGCATTCACGCTACTGGGGGTCAGACCGGCGCGTCCCGAAGTTCAG
The DNA here is from genome assembly GCA_004024585.1 of Paradoxurus hermaphroditus. Lineage (NCBI taxonomy): Eukaryota > Metazoa > Chordata > Mammalia > Carnivora > Viverridae > Paradoxurus > Paradoxurus hermaphroditus. The sequence continues at coordinate 3,290 of PITB01028457.1, read as the reverse complement.
TGTGTATAGGAATCTCCTGGAAATCTTGTTAAAATGCCGATCTGATTCTAAAGGTCTGGGGTAGGGCCCACGGTTTTGCTGTTCTAACGAGCTCCCAGGGGATGCTGCTGCTCTCGTTCCAAGGTCCACACTTGGAGCAGTGAGGGGTTAGTTCTCCCCTAATGAAAACCTACATGGCTTAGCCACGGGAAGAGAGAGAGAGAAGAAAGAGAGGGAGAGGGAGGGAGGGAGAATCTCAAGCAGGCTCCATGCTCAGCAGAGAGCCCAGTGTGGGGCTCGATTCCGCGACCCTGGGATCATGACCTGAGCTGAAATCAAGAGTTTGACTGAGCCACGAGATGTCCCAGTTACTGTATTTCTTTAAACTCAGAGTACCATGGCATTCTTTCTTCTTGTTGTTTTTAAAGATTTTATTTTTTAAGGAGAATCTCTACACCCAACGTGGGGCTTGAACCCACTGCCCTGAGATCAAGACTTGTCCAATGGCTGAACCAGCCAGGCATTCATTGTTAACGTCTCTCTCCTTTGCCCACCTGCCATTATGAAAGCCGAAAAAGGCCATTTATATTCCCAACCTCTTCAGCTAGGCTGATCACGCTCCAGCCATGAAATGTGGGAAGAAGTAGGGGCAAGGCCGATGCCCAGAGCATTGTAACAACCGATAACGCACGGACGCTGCCGGGGCAGGATGGATCCCAGACCGTAAACCGTGTTGGCACGCACGCGCTGAATAGCAGCCTGTCTGAAGGGCTCCTTGGGAATCATTTCCTCCCCAATAAAAGGGAAGAAGGCACAGGAGGAAAAATCATTTTGCTCCTGCCTTGTTTCTTCCCACTTGGGATGCTCTTGCCTGGGGATGATGTCTGGAGCTGCAGCAGCCATTCTGTGAACAGTGAGGGAATCTATCACCCAGACATTGGAGATGGCAGGGAAGAGAGAAAGCCCAGGTCTTCGATCACATCGTTGGCCACTAAGCAGCTACCTCCGGACTTCTTGTTAAGTGAGATACTCTATTTTTATAACCTGACGCTAGGCAGATTTTCTGTTGTTTGCTCCTGTACGCATCCTGATTCGGGAATCCTCCAGGAGCAAGACGAAGTAGAGGACGTGGAAATGAGTCAGGTGCGAGACCCCAAGGCCCAGTGACCTGGTGCTGGCTCATGTTCGCCTCCGTTCATTCTTTCCTTCATTCAGTGCTCAATACGGAAGGACGCCCTCAGGAAGGCTCTAGGTGAGGCTGACCGAGGACCACCCAGAAGAAGGAAGAACCGGTCCCTGTTCTCCCGGGAGCTGGCATGTACAGAACCAGCTCGCATGTAGAGCAGAACGTGTTAGTGTGAAAGGTTCAAAGGCAGGACGGTTAGAACCTACGGGAAAGAGGCAGGGAGGCTTCTTGGAGTGGCAGAGCGTTTTGAGATGGACTTTGAAGCTTGAGTACGACGTACAGGAATGCTAGGGGCAAGGTACAGTAAGTGGTATCGGGGGACCGGGCTTCCAAGACCAGGCTGGGAAGGTGGGTTGGAGCCATCCTGCGGTGGGCGTTGAGTGCCAACCCGGGGAGTTGTAACTCGGGAATCTCGGGGAACGAGGGAAGTTTCTGAAGCGGGAAGCGGTATGTGGGAAGCTGTGGGAAGCGGAAGGGTAGAGCCAGCTCCAGGAATTGGGAAGCTATTAGAGGAGTCCCCGTGGGAGGTGGTGGAGGGCTAAGCTGGCGAGGACGGCTATGTGTGGGGACATGCCGTCTACTGGTGTTACGTCGTCTGAGCATGAAGTGAGAGGCGAAGTGTACAGAGGCCGCACAGATAAGCAGTGAGACCTACACTGGGTGCTCTTTGTTTTGTCCTCTGAAAGGCTCTCAAGGGTGGTGGTAAGGGACCGAGAGATGTTTGGAGGATGACCCCTGACCCCGAGGATGATTCGGCTGTCAATAGACACGGGTGAGTCAGGAGGAGGAGGAGGGGGCTTTGGAGGGAAGGATGCTGGTCAGGACCTCGGGGTGTTTGCGGAAGCCAGAGTGACACACAGGGGGAAAGATCTAGCAGTCTCCTGGAAATTCACCGTTAAGCTGGGCGTTGGAGACTTGTCTGTGGGAAAATCATCTTTGGAGCTCAGGACACAGCCCTGAGTGCTGAGGAAGGGGCAGTTCGATTTGATGCAAGAGCGCGTGAATCCGGACGATAAGCGATATCGGAAGGAGTGCGACTCACTAACAAAAACTAGCTGGAATTTACGTTACAAACCCAAACGCTTCCCTTTGTTGATCATCTGGACACACTTACTATTCTTTCAGAGCCAAAAGCCATCTCGGCCGGTGATACCGCACAGTCTACCACACAGCCTTGTGTATCGTTTGGAAAGAAACTGGGCAAAATTCAGATATTTCAGAAAAGGCGTGGGTGACCCCTCCCTCCTCCCAGCAGTTCAACCAGATCATCGCTTAGAGGTGTTCTCTAGATTTTGTGGGCTTGGGTGACCGTTCTAAATACAGCTCACTCAACTAGAAGAACCGCCGGACCCCCGCCTGCCATTTTCTGGTCAAATGTTTGTTGGGAGTGTCCTGGTGGAAACTCACAGGAACGGTTCAGTTGACCTTGGGAGGTCTACTCCATGTCTTCAGAAGTGTCCTCGGTTGGCCCATTTTTATTCAAAGGGAATACTGCGGAAAGGCCCCCCTGTGTCTGGAATATTCTGAATGCTCCCCTCCACCCCCCACGTTACTACTCTGATCCTTCCCCTCTGATACTTTCGGAAAAAGCTTACAAAGGGTTTATTTCTGACTCTTTCTGCCATGGAGCGGGGAGCGGGGACCAATGGGGAATGAGCCCCACGGTTCTCGGGGACGCAGGGAAGCCGCTCAGACTCACCATCCACCGTTCTGCATCTGGATCGTTCACCTGCAAAGACAGGGCGTCAGGCATTAGCACAGACGTGTCGTGCCCCACTCCCGAGTCTGGCCCGCTCCGCCATGCGTGCCGGTCCTGTTAGGTGCCCGGCGCGGCGCCAGGCGGCCGGACACTGACCCGGAGTCGGACCGAGTCTAGCGGAGGGTGCGGTCGAGGGGCTTCTGGCTGAGCGCCGCAAGGGGGCGGCACGCACGGTAAAGCCGTGCGCAGGAGCCCGGCCAGAGGCGAGCCAAACGCGGAACCCGTGCTGTAAGGACGCCGCCTAGGAGTGAGGGGAGCCCGTAGCAGGGGTCCCAAAGCAGACCTGAGGGGGGTACCCGCGCGCCAGAGGAACCGGTTGTCCCGGGCCCTGAACCGCGCTGGGTCCCCGCTCGGGGACGCGGGCGG
>PITB01028456.1:0-19027 GCA_004024585.1 Paradoxurus hermaphroditus | reverse complement strand
AGTGTATTACTCTGACTTAAAAAAACAAATCCATCAAGCTTTGAGTTTTATAAATTCTTTGTATATTTTGAATATTGAATATACCCTTTATTGGCTATGTCATTTGCAAATTCCATAGGTTTCCTTTTAGTTTTGTTGATTGTCTCCTTTGCTGTGCAAGGAACTGTGCTGTTTCCTTTTATTTTGGTGCATGCCCAATAGTTTGTTTTCTATTTTGTTGTAAAAGAGAAAGGGTCAAGAGTGGAAGTGTATTTGGGGTAAAAGAGAGTAAGTTGAACTGGTGTTGGTTTGAGGACTTAAACCCCAGAGATAGGTACAAGGCTCTCTTATATTTCAAAGCTCTCTTATATTTTAAGCTGCTTTTAAGGAGGAGCTCTGTGGATATGAGAAGGGAATTAGAAAAAAAAAAAGACTTTTTTTTTTTCCTTGATGAAAAGGGATACAAAAGTCATCCCAAGATTCTTAACCCAAACCAGATTGAGTAGTATGTCCTCTCTCTCCTTCACTTTTTTCTCTCTCCTTCACTTTTTTCTCTCTCCTTCTTTCTCCAGTTATAAAATTCTTATCTAAACGGTGTGACAAATATTTGAATGTCATTAAATATATTACTTTAGTTTTCCTAACTCTGACCTCTAGTATTTCTTATCTGGGAGTAGACATTTTTTATTTTCATTAAACTAGAGATAAAAAGACATCATATATACTGATAGGTTTCTTATACTTTAAGACAATTTCCTTTTTTTGCATATATCTTGCCTTCCATGCTCTTTGGTAAGGATCTTTAAATTATATTGGAGAGCCCTAAATGTGTATGATAATTTTAGTTGCAAAGCCTATGTCTTGGAAAAATGAGGTAGTATAGATTTTAAAATTCCAAGCTACTTTCTGGAATATTCTTTCAACTTCAGATACTACTGAAGTAAAAGCATCTTGCATTTCGTTTTTCAACCACAAGGTGGTGTACTTGTACTGCGTCTACTTTTCTGAAATTCTGTTTGGCGACAGTCTTCAATAGCATTGTTCTTGCCTAACTTAAGATGAAACAGAATGTTATAAAAGTTCACTTTGGGCACTAAAGCAATTCTTTATGGCACCAGGTAATCTTTATAGATGTTGTCCAGTTTTATTTGAAGGAGAACCACAGGGCTTTCCAGAGAAAATAAAATAATGCATAGAATAATGCATTTTACTGCATTATTATTAAAATTTTTTGTTTGACAATAACTTCACAGTTATTAAAATGTTATAAGAATAAGAATAGTACAAGAAGCATCTATATTTCTCTTACTTAGATTTCCTTGTTATTAATATTTTAACCTATTTGCGCCCTTTTCTTACATAGGGGTATATCTGTTTTAAAACATTTGAGGCTGTAAGTTACATACATCATGACACTTTACCCCTAAATACTACATTGTGATTTTTTTTTAAGGATATCAATACTCTGTACACAACCACAATACAGTGTCAACTTCAGTAAATTGAACATTGGTATAATACTTTTATTTAATCTACCATCAGTATTTCAGTTTGTCATTTGACTCAATAATGTCCTTTACAGGTTTTTCCCTTCCAGTTCAACAGTCTCAAGGGAATTATAACATTTAATTGTCATGGCTCTTTAGCCTTCTTTAACCTGGAATATTTCCACAACCTTTTTTTTTTTTTAATTTTTGCCTTTTAGAATGTTGACATTTAACTCCCCACCCACTTTTAATAGAACATTACTTATTTCCATTTTGGGTTTGACTGATGATTTCTTCATGATATAGGTCATTCTCAGTTATAATATTGCTTAGGTGATGTGGTGTCCTTAGTAAGTATATTACAGATGTCCATGGCTCTTTTAATGGTGATGTTGCATTATGTTTTGTTCAGGTCATCTAAATGTTACGTGTTTAGAAGAATTGAGTGGTGCCCACTCAAGGATGTCTAAGAGCAAACATTTTATCTAAAGGAGGATACTTAGAATTAGATTAATGCTCCCAGTAGGTAAAATCTAATTTGACTGTAAGGCTCCAGGTAGCACATTTTAACTTTCTTTCTAGCAAAGCTCTTAATCTAGTATATTGGCATTTTATCTGTCCCCGATTACCAGAGAATGTTTGTGGATATCTTCCTTGGGATCTGCCAGTTATTCTGAGGAAAGAATAAAAACTGAGTCGGTGATATTAGACAGAAAGAGGTATAAATACATATCTCAGTTTTAAATTTTTTATTTGTTAAAATTAATATTATACCCAAATAATTTTGTAGTCTCTATTTTGCTTTGTGCTTGCATTAGTAAAATTTTTATGCAAAAACACATAAGTACCAAGTATGTTGACTGGAAGGGATATTGTAAACTTAAAGAAATGATCACAAGTCTTTATCCTTTGGTTGTGTGAAGTAGATACAAATACTTTTGTGAGAGGCGCCTAGGTGGTTCAGTTGGTTGAGTGTCCTACTCTTGATTTTGGCTCAGTCGTGATCTCACAGATCGAGCCCCGTGTCTAGCTCTTCACTGACATTACAAAGCCTGTTTAATAAATAAACTGTATTTAAAAAAAAAAGAAATAGTTTGTGAGTAGGAAAATTTCTGAAATCTTTCTCGTGTGTTAGTTTTAGGATGTGTATAGAAATTCTCTAGAAGGTAATATTTATTTATAAAGAAAACAGTCATTTTGAATATTTACAACTAATTTCTTTTGCTGAAAAGTATTCGTAATATTAATATCTAGATGGAATAATGCCCTCTAAGAAGGAACATTAATTAGTTTAGTTTGCGGTTCCGTTAGAGAACATGGCGAATCAAAACTTTTTTATGATCTTATGCTTTAATCCATTTACTTTGATTACATATGTATATTATATATAAAATATGTATTTCCCACTTTAAAACATTTGAGGTATGAAATGAGATGAATATAAAAAATTTGAATACCACATGTCCATTAAATTTAACAGTTAAACTTGGAAAAATTATTGGATTCCTCTTAAGTTTTGATTTCTCCCACCAGCTATCCTGCAGGGTATTGGAAGTGAGAATAGTTACCTCCATATTCCTCCCACTTTGGCCCTTAATTTTCACAAAGACCTGTACTACCTAAATTGGTAGTGGTTTATAGCTGCTACTTTTGACACTTCCGTACACATATTTCTGAGCTCCCAAAGTGTACTAAATGGTATCCTGGGGGCTTAGAAGAATTTCGTGTGTCTTCCCAAGTGTCTGACTTAATTTTGGGAACCTGAGCAGTAAGTATTATTTGACTGAATGACGTTTTAAAATTTGTTTTTATTTATTTTTATTCCTCAGACAAGACATCTGTATAGATTCTACGTCAGCCGTGAGAGAGAACAAACAACCTGAAGGTTTGGAATTAAAACAAGGTATAAACTAAGTATTTAATTTTTATATAACATTTACCTGAAGATTATAAACATTTTACCAATAATAAATTGCCAGTGTTCCAAGTCGCCCCCATTTTACAATAGGGGAACAGAATAATTTATTTGCTCCAAGTTCAAAAGAATAAAGAAAATGTCCCTTATTTCATGACTCCTTTAGCCATTGGAGTAGTTCTGTCTTAGTGATACATGGTTACCTTGCCACCAGAAAGCTATCATCTTGAATAATTTTAATTTAGTTATCTGTATTGTGTATCATTAGCTGTGAGATATTGGAGACACATTAAGTAGGTAGCTTTGGGTTAGATGTGGGGAAAAAAACTTTATGGATAACTTTTTTGTCTTTTCTGCAGAGATACTTTTTTATTACTTTCTTCTTTATTTTTATAAAGCAGTAGTTTCCGACATTGCCAGGTAGCAGAAGGAAGTGGTAATTTGTAATTTCATTCAAGCCAAGTAGATCAATAGGGCTAGTCTTTCACATGTCCTTTTTTGTTTCTCCTCATCCTTGTAGAGAAAATTGAAAGTAAAATAAATTTTTATTAGTTACTCAAAGACCTCCCCACATTTTTCGTATTTCCCAATATAATTACTTCAGAGCAGTGATAATCTACTGTAGCCAAAATGATTGTATTTTTATTATGTTAGCAACTAATATTTGATTGGCTTAGAATAGTGTCTCTAAAACTTGAGTCATAAGAACTTACTTGGTAGAGAGAAGTAGGTCATTAATTTATTTAGGCAGAATTTCTTTTTTTACTTATATTCTCTGTTACTAATGCTTTTATTTTTAATTCTTTTTTTTTTTTCTGTTACTAATGTTTATTTAGTTGACAGTGGAAAAAAAAATAGGATAACTAATTTTGTGGTTCATTCAATTATATGTAGAGAGAACAAAATCAAGATTTTCTGTAATTCTAATTTTTGGACTTTGGAGTTTTTAAAAATATTTTCGACAGTTTCAAAAATTCCATTGTTTTTCAGAAGTCCTGTCGTGTTAGCCTCTTAAATACCAGATAAAGTTGTATCTTTATATTTTGACTACTTCTGAGCACCCACCACAGACATAAACTCAGATTCAGTGTCACTTACATTTATTTGTCATATATAAATAATTGCTAAGCATATTATCATTTTCACATAACTCTTGAACCCCATGGGTAATTGAGCAGCTCTGCTATTGTTTCTGTCTTTGTTTCTGTTCTTTGCATCTAATGAGCAGGCAGTGTCGAGGGTATGCTTTTAGATCATCTTGTGGAGAGAAGAATGTCATGTAATTGACATGGTTGATTCCACATCCTAGGGAAAAGGGAATGGAGACCTCGTTGTACACATTAGCCATTGCTGCCTTCTAAGGAAATATGTTTTTCTGCTTTCATGTTCAGGTACCTGGAGCTCTTTAAACTCGCTTCCCAGTGCTAACAGCCTATTTTGCTGTAATTTTATATGGTAACTTCAGTCATTTATAAACCAGACATGGAGGCAAAGAGGAAGAGAAAAAGACTCAGAGTAGTCAGATATCACAAAGCCCAAGTCTTTTATGCTTAGTGGCCTATATAGACCACTCTCAGATTCTCACCTAGGCATCAGAAACATCAAGAACACACTGTCATCAGTAAGTGACATCAAGCAGAGGTGAGAAAACATAAGATCAAAGCCCAGTAGTACCATCATGCAGTTTAGTTCATGTTCATGTTATGACTAAATCTGTAGGCAATGGTCAAATTAAACTCTTATTTTAAAGAATACAGGGAAATAATAGGTAAAGTCTTCTAGAAAAATGTCTATAAAATAGTTAAAATATAAAACGTTTTCTTGCATAATGGAATAAACATAAGTTATCTGGAAGATTGAATTATATAGAGCATTTTCCAGGTAAATAATGAGTATAGCTAAAATTTGAACCAGATAGTGAGTTAACTTGCTTGGAGTTCCCCAGAAAGCTGAGGTACACCGGGAAATAGAAATCCTAGTAGTCTGAATAAAGATTGTTGCCTTTTTTCCTGAATGAACCATGTTGTCTACTTTTAATATGCACAACTTGCAAACTTGATTTAGTATTATCTCTAACTTTTCTTGCATAGCTAGCTGTTCTTGCTCACAGTAAGCTCAATAAAAACAGAATATAATGTGCCTTGTGAATGTATTGTCATTTTATTTAATGGCTTGACCATTTAAGAAAATTCATTGAAGCTTGGTTAGAACTAAGTAACCCTTTGTTCAGAAGACCAAACATAAAGCAGCATTGAATTTTCTCTTTGCTTTTTTCAAATAAATCTTATTATATGATCTATTCATGGTATATGATACTGACACATTACTTAAATTATATCCTCAGTTTTTTCAGCTTCTAAAATACCCAAGTATTGAGAAATACTAACTGTGAATTAGTTCATTGAAATTGGCATTTTTTTGGGGGGTCTAGTTCTGGTTTCACCCATTTCATTGATAAATACCATTTCCGAAACAAGCTGTGCTGAAGATGAGCATCTGCTTGTGCGATAACTTTGACCACGCTTTCCTAATGGACTAATAACCCAAGACCTGCCTTCACCGTGCAGATATTATTTAAATATAAATACAATCTACTGGTTGATTGATTGGTACTCTAATAAAATTGGAACTCTATTTTTGGGATTAGTTTCTTCACTCATTCATTTTTAGCAGGAGGGCAGCTGTATAAGAAACATCAGTTAATAGTTTTGCTCTTTATCTACAGCACAGCTGTGTTTGTGTACATGAGCACATACACATGTACAAGCCTGAGATCGTTTATTAATTTCCTGGAGGATCTCAGGGCTTGTATTATTGAAATGGTTTAGCTCACTTTTTAAAATAATAATTATGTATATAAATTTTCTAAATTTGTCATTTGTGCTAAAAATATTTAAAAATTTAAATTTCAGTTAAATGAAAACTGCTATTTATTGGAGGTATTTAATTTGTAGAAAATATTTTTAAAATATCAAATCTCTGCTAATATTAATGAATTCCTTTTTCATATATAGCTATAGATAAATTTGCTTAAGACATTCATTAATATTAAAATAATGGTCTGTATTTAAATAGTTGCTTTAAAGTTTACAACCAGGAGTATATATAATTTTGCAAATTTTTCTCCTCAGTAGCTTAAGAATTAAGCTCCTTTGTTTGTGTTTCTTCTTGGAAGTGGCCATGAGAAATTTTTTAAAATATATTTAAAAAAAAAAGCTAAGTTAAATTTGGATACTTTGGTTAAAGAGGTGGTGAGGTTTTCAGCACTCACTTTAAAATATTTGAAGAACTGTCAAGTGGAACAGTGATTAGGCTTGTTCTATATTACCTCTGAGAATGAAAATAGGACCAGTAGGTAGAATTGTCATTAGACAGATTTTGGTTCAATTTATTGATCTCTAATCGGAAATATCAGGAAATGAAGTGGGCTGCCCTCTGTATTGCTGAAAGGCATTTGAACGCAGGTTACAAAAGCTGCCACTTGGTGGCTCTGTTGTAGAGCTAATTGATGCAGTGTTTGTTTGTATGTTTGGCCTTGATTTGAAGTTCCTTTCTAGCTGCCAGATTCTGTAAAGACCAGTGCCGGGTGCAGTGTCTGTACTTGAGAAGAGTGCTTAATAATTGTTTTTTTTTTTTAATTGCTTAATGAAAGCACAATAAAATATACAGTGTTTTTCTTTCTCTATATTTTTTATTCCATAAGAATATCATTCTTCCTTTCTATTAGAGAAAGACAGACAAACACACACAAAATATGCAAACTGAATTTTGCTGTACTGAGGTTCAAATCCTGCCACCGTTATTGTTGTGTGCGTGTGTGTTTAAATAATGTAGTTGCCTCATGCAATTATATTTTGACCTTCCAGTTCATGAATTAGTGAATGATAGACACCTTTAAGAATTCTCTTGGTAAGAAGAGCTTCAAAAACTTGAAAGGTAGGCTTTAATAGGGGAAAAACGTTTATCAGTGGTTAAACTGTCTGATGGAAGTTTAGATATTTTCTTTGGGCTTTTTTTCAGCCTTTTAGACTAGTGGTCACAAAGTGTCATTATACACATTTCCAGAGAATGCCGGAAAAAGAATACCAGTACTTCTAAAGTAAAAAAAATACATAAACTTATATATTTGTCTCTCCACTTTCTGATTGCATGTATCGTTGTATTAGTACATACTAATTTATTGTAATCATACATATGATTTTATAAATGGCATATACTGGAGCATGTACTTAAAAATGTTTTCACTGATAGGTTTATGTAAGTAATGAAGTTGAGAGACCACTTTTAGACTATCATGAAGAATTGATGATGGTCACAGCTTATTTGCTTATTACTTATAGAAATTAAATATGGTAGAAGAGATTTTTGCCATCATTTCCAAAGGTATTAAATGTAAAAGTATATGAGACCATTCGAATCCTTAAGACGAGGGATAAATGGAAAACCCCCACTGATTTTTGCTCTTACTGGTTTTGTTACTGCGGTTATTAAGGTAGTACACCAGGAGAAGCAAAGGAGAGTAAAAGTAGAGGACCTAGAATAAAAAAAGAATGAAGAAGTGAATTTGCGGTTGAAAAGGAGTTGAGTTTTGCTAAAAAGAACTTTTAATCATAGCTGAAGGACTACATACAAGTTAGAAGAAGTTAAAAAGGTAATGAGAAAAATGCCCTCAGAGATTTGTGTTGCTTTGGAAAGGAAGAGAGAATGAAGACCATCAGTTAATGAAGCTGTGTTTGGAGCAGTTTGGTGTGTATGTATTGCCGTCGAAATCTCTGGATTGCGAAGTGAGCTCTTGTGCTGCCTCTTCCTTTGAGGAGCTAAACTGGAGGCATGGGTGTGAGAAAGCTGTGGGGAGACAGAAATAAGTGTTCCAGGCCATTCGGAGTTTGGAAGTAGAGAAGCAGAGGTACAGCTGATTTGCTCTCAAAGTTTCAGTCTGATTTCTTTTTTCCTCGCCCTTGATTACCTCCTTGACCGACTCTAACAAATAAGTATTCACAGAATGCAGCTTCTTAACGTGAGTTAACTTTAAAGGATTTTTCAGAAATTCATTCTGGGTAAATGACGTCCAGTTCAACAGTTGGTGAAGTAAAGAGAGATTGTGTTGTAACCATCAGTGTGACTTAAGAACTTAACATTTCTCTTCCAATTCCTTTGAGCTTCTTCACAAGTTATTACCAGCAATGACAGCAGACAGACCCTCCTGCTTTTTTGTTGGTCTCTGTGTGTAGTAGTTGAACAAAAGGGTGAAAATTACATTTTATGTGGTAGATTAGCCCATACTGTTTCTATACTTTTTGAAGACCCTTCTGTTGTATTTAATTGTGCAACTTTCTTGGATTAAAAAACAAAAAAGTACACTGGCAGAGTTTTTGGATGCATAATGCCTTGTGTGTGTGTTTTTCAAGAATGACATTATGAAGGATTTGATTGAGTATCTGAGAAAAATGTTGGTTGCCACGTTTCTTTACACTATACCCATTCTATCTTGTGGTTTCATAGGATGGTAAGACATACTGTTAGGGCAACAACTTCAGAGGTTACTTAGGCCAAACCTTTAACAGATGTTTGGATCTCCTTTGGATCCAGTACGCTTTTCAGTAATTATGTTCTTGTCCATTTGTTAGCAAAAGTACCTCCTTACATATAAGTATTTCTTCCAAAGGAAAGATGGTAAACATTAGGTTTGAAATCAGATTTTGTTACCCGTTCCTGAACTTTTTACACATCCTACACCACAGTCTATGATTTAATTAGAAGTTTTGGTTGTAACATTATACGTAGTATGTAGTCTTTTGAGACTCACTTTAACTTTACAGTATGCATTTGAGGCTCTTCCATGTCTTTTTGTGGTTTGATAGCTCTTTTCTTTTTATTGCTGGACAATCTTCCAATGTATAGATTTACAATAGTTTGCTTTCCATTTATCTAATACAGGACATCTTAGTTGCTTCTAGATTTTGACAGTCATGAGTAAAGCTGCTATAATCATTTGTATGCAGGGTTTTGTGTGGACATAAGGTTTCAGACTGTGGGTAAACACCAAGTTTAGTTTTGTAAGGAACTACCAAACTGTCCTTCAAAAATGCCAGCAGTGAATGAGATTTTCTGTTGTTCCATATTCTCACTAGCATTTTGGCGTTATCAGTGATTTCGATTTTGACTATTCTAATAGGTGTGTAAGTTTTACTTTGTAGTACCCTAATGATGTGTGATGCCAAGCATCTTTCCATGTGCTTCTTTGCCATCTATGTATCTCTTTGGTGACTTGTCTTCTCAGATCTTTTGCCTATTTTTTATTTGAGTTGTTTGTTTTCTCCCATCCAAGTACTAACAAGGCCCGACCCTGCTTAGCTTCTGAGATCAGACGAGATCGGGCATGTTCTGGGTGGTATGGCGGTAGACGAGTTGTTTGTTTTCTAATTGTTGAGTTTTAAGAGTTCTTCATGTATTTTGGATACCAGTCTTTTATGCAGGTGTGTTTTGCGAATATTTACTCTTAGTCTGTGGCTTGTCATTTCCTTAATAATTTTGCATATTTAGTACATACTTTTTAGATCCGTGCTTCATATATTTTATTCATTCAGGTACGCTTAAGGGACCTTCTACAAGAAGAAGATAAATTCAGTTTGAACCAGCCTTCTCTCATCAGTGATGCTTCAGTGGTCATTCTGATTCTGTTAAGATCTGGGAGGCACTATAGAATATTTAAATTCATAGATCTGTGAAATATACTTAGGCTTAAATTTTGGTTCTGCCACTTCAGTTGTGTGAACTATAGTGCAAGTTACTTAAACTCTGTTCCTTAGTTTCATCATTTATAAAATGGGGATAATAAATATGAGTGCCTATTCCATTATGGTTGGCATAAGGATTAAATGCACTAACACATGTAAAGTCTTTAGAGAAGTGATTAGTACCTAGTAAATGTCAGTAAATATCCATGCTTGTTATAATTATTTCTGCCATCGTTATTGTCTTTAGAATTTTCTCCTTCATCCCCTCGATATCACCCTGCCTGTCTCTAATTGGCGAAAGTGTCTCTATATTGAATCATAGTCTGCCAGTATGTAAATTCTGCCCATTTATCCTTGTGTGTCCTTTGGGTTATAGAAAATGAATTTAATGCTTTTTCTAAATGGTGTCCCTTGAGATTTTGAAGTTGATCCCTTCTTCCAACAAACGAATTGTGGTTTTGTGCTAGGCACAGAAAGATAAATAAAATATGGCCTGGCTTGGAAAGAACTTCTCTAATGAAGGAATAATCTTTCATATCTACCCGTGTCTGAAGTTATGTAGTCCCTCTCTCTCCTCTTAAAAACGGGTGATGCTGAGACTAGCCCCTCTCTTTGTGTAGTGAACATATTCTCTTTTGGTACGTGCAGGTATTTTTTCTCTGCCCCTAATTATTGCCCCTTTCTCTAGTAAACAGTTGCCAGAAACCATTTCACTGATGTGGCTGAGTCCTTATCTTGTCCTGTCAGTCATGTGTAACACCCTTGATTATCCCTCCTTCCCTGACACTTTCTTTGTTTGCTTTGTGTCATGCTTTCCTCTACTTGACTTCTAAAGGGTGAGTGCCCCAGCACTTACTCTTTGGACTTTTTCTCTTTTCTACATCTGAACTTCGTTCCAGGACTGGCAAGTATAAATTTATTTCTCCATTTCAAACTTCTTTCCAACCCTTTATATCTAGCTTCCTTATTAGATGTTCAGTAAACATCTTAAAATATGTTCCAGAGTAACTTCTAGATTCTTCCCTGACCCCTTCCCAAAAACAACAAAGAAGAAAACAGTATCACTCCCCCTCCAAACTTTGCTCTTCCTACAGTCTTCTCCATCTCAGTAAATAGCATTTGTATTCTTCTGTCTAGGCCAAATAGTGGGAATCATTCTCGAGCACTTTCTTTCATCTCTGTCAGCAAATCCTGTCAACTTTACTTTGACAATGTTCAGAATCCAACTACTTCACACCTCTTCTTGGCCATATTATTCTGCTGTTGATTCCAAATAGCATGTTGATCCCTGCTATTTCTATCTACGCTCCTCTGGAGTCTCTTCCCTATAGCAATCTGACTGTAAAAATTAAAACTAAAAGTAGTCATATCACTGTCTTATCAGAGCCTTCCAGTAGCTTCCCATCTCAAAACAGAATCTGAATTCCTTCCATCCTGTGGCCAGTACAAGCCATAATGTGGTACGGCCTATCACTCTTCCCCTTGTTTTTTCTGTTCCTTCCTCCTCACTTTCCTCTATCTAGCCTTACAAGCGCTTTTGTGTCAGAGACCTGGCTTTTGCTGTTCCCTCTGCCTGCGTGTTCCTCTCGAACTAACCAGCAGTCTTCCGCATATCATTTAGATCCCCCGTCAGATGTTACCTTTTCTGTTTAAACTAATTAGCAGTAATGTTTTCAGAGCTAATTAACTTCTCAGTAAACCTAGCATTTTACTGAGCATTAATGTCAGGTTTACTGTACTGTAGTTTTGTAGTAGTTATCATTTTTCGAACACAAAACTCTGATGCTCTGTCATGTGTCTAGTTCACAGTATATCTCAGAACAGAAATTTTAATCTGTCCTTTGTGACTACAAGTTTTAGTGCCTGTCATGCACTTTGTCCAAATCTGAGAATTAAACTCATTCACACCAGTGGCGTACTCTTATTTAGGTCAACTACTTGTTCTGTAAGATCACACCTTTCCAAATCCGTGAGGTCTTCCCTAACTTAACTTGTGTTTACCTTACCTCTTCTCTCTTACTGAATAATTATCACCTAGTTCATCCTACTGTTGCCTGTGTAATTGCTTATCTGATCCATTGTAAAGGCTGGCAAGAGGTCCCTGTTGTGCTTTTTCTCCTCCAATGGTGATGTCTTCAGAGACAACAATTTTGGATACTGTCCTTTTCTGTGTTCTCATGTGTGCATTTTATCTGTTAGGCTCACATACTTCTGTATTAAGTTTAGCTCTAGCACCTGTCTTTCCATTCTGTCCCTTACACTTGGAGTTGTCTCCTCTGTCAACATCACTTATTAGATTCTGAGACCTACTTCATATCACGTCTGTAGATCTCCTTGATGTTTCTCTATTGCCTTATACACTTGAAAATTCTTTTATACTTTATGCTGCACAATATAGCACTTTAAAGTATCATGTCCTTATTTTAAGCATACCTAAGTACTATAAAGGCAAAATCTGTGCCCTAGTTATGCTACAAATATTTAGCTTACCTTATCTATACCCTTTTGTAAGGCCCACCTCGTCTGTGGCCTTTATAGCACGATTGTGGCACAGGTAATAGATACTGAGTGAATATTTATTGATTCTTGGTGTAATCTCTGAATTTGTCATTCACAAAAGTTAGATTTATAGGCCGATGGACACTCACTTATCCAGAAGTTGAGTGTGGGCTTGGTAGTATACTAGGCAGTTTTATTGTATTAAGTTAATTGCATATTCTTCTTTATCTCAGTAACAGATAATGTCATGATTAAATTTTGAATATGGTGGTTAACATGATACACTTAAATCAGTAGTTTAAAATACTACATGAAAGAAAAGAGCCAAGTTCTCTTAGCAAAACTGAGAATATTAAAGCCCTCTACAAAAAAGAGTATTTTTAGATATTTAAAAAAAAAACACAGTTGTTTCTTTTTCAGAAAATAAAGTTTTGGTTCCTTGAAAAGGCTAGAACTCACTAGAACTGTTACAAGTTGACTTTCTGTAGTTAGAATATAGTAGAATTGTATTCCTTATAACATAAAATTTAGCAAAACCAAAGTTTTCTGTTGTCCCAGAAAAGAAATCCACAGAGGCATAGCATTGCTGTCCAGTGAGCTCTGGACTTTGTTACCAATGAGACTGTAGCAGGTTGATAACACTTAGAAGCCTTGGAGAGTTGAGATTGTAGAAGGAAGGACCTAGAGGGAAGAATGGTGAAATGTGCTATTCTAAATGCCATTACCACTGAATGTGATTAACTGAAAATCAGATGAGAAAAACTAAAAGAGAAAACAAAGTAAAATAGTTTAACCCTTTTGATAACCAGGTCTTTGTTTGCCTAATAGGAATATTGGGATTCTGATTATCTTGTGTTCTCCTCCAGGATATATATATGTGTTTTTAGGTATGTTCAAAATTGTTATTGTAGGTTTCTAAATAGAGATCACCATAAAAGAAAACATTTTATCATGGAAATTGTCAAACAAAAATAAAAAATAGGAGCATTAACTTCCATGTACCTTTCTCCATTTTCAGTTATCCACCTATGGCTAATTCTTTCATCTGTACCCCTACCTGCTTCATACAGCTGGATTATTTTAAAGCAAATTCTAAACATCTGTTCAGTTCATCTGTAAATATTTCAATATGTTTGTATCTCAGAGATTAGAGACCTCTTTTTAAGTATAATCACAACGCCTTAAAAAGTTAATGTTGCTTAACGTCATATATTCAGAAGGTGTTCAGGTTTAACCTACCACTTGTATTCAAACTGTGTTTGTATGAATGGAAACCCAGATGAGTTCCAGCTATATTACAATTGGTTGGATACTAAGGCTCTTTATAATCTATCTGCTCCTGCTTCCCATCCCTCCCTCTCACCTCCTTCGCTCTCTCCTTTTCTTCAGTTTATTTCTTGAAGAAACCAGATTGTCAGAGTTTCTCAGTTTGAATTTTTCTAATTGCATCCCATTGTTTTATTTAATGTTATTTTTCTGTAAATTGGTAGTTGGATATGGAGCCTTGGTCAGATTCATGGTCAATTTTTTGACAATATTTTAGAAGCAACGTTGTGTCCTTGATGCACATAATATACCATTACATCTCTTTTTTGTTACCATGTTTATAGCCATTGGGATATCTTGTCCATAGGGCTGATAGAAATGCTCTTGATTTCCTGTTGGTAATCTAGTTTTTTTCTTCTGGGAATTTTTAGTAAATATTTTTTACCCCTGAGTTCTGATTTCTCACAGGATGTGGCTCAGGTGTGATATGTAGTCGGCAAGCCTTTTCACTGTGAAGACCTTCTTCACCTCAGGTCACTTTGTGTCTCGTAGTTTTCCCTCCACCCTCTTTTCTGTTTTCTGACTTATTCTGTTACTTTATTCAGTTCTCTGCTCAGATGTTTCCTTATCAAATCACACTGATCACTCTGTGAAAGCATCCTGATGCTGTCTTCTTATCCTGCTTTATTTTTTTTGTAACACCTGATATTTATTTATAGTGTTTCCTATGATTTAAATATGACACAAGGACTTTTTTTATTCACTCCTGTTGCCTTGATGTTTAAAAACAAGTGTCTTGTACATAGTAGGTGCTCAGTAATATTTGCTGAGTTAATTATATTAGGTTGTTGGACTTGTGGGTCATTCATCTCTTAACATTATTGTATATTTTAAATATATTTCTATTTATTTTCTACATTTAGAGGTTTTTTTTTTTTTCTTTCACTATCTTCCAGCAACCAGAATGTTTGCTTTTGATAACTGTATTTTAAAATTCTAACATTTCTCATTCTCTGGTCTTCTTTCACTACATCATGGACTGACTTTATGGCTGTAGAGTCTACTTCAGTCTCTCTAAGGATACTAGTTAGACTCCTCTGTTCTTCCTTCTCCCCCATTAGATTATCTTCTGATCCCTAGATTTTCTTTATTTCGTCCTTTGTTCATCTTGGTTCTTTACTTACTGTGGCTGGGTTTTTCTGAAAGCTGGTTTGGGTTTCATCAGTAGCTGTTCAGATATATTTCAGACCCTAGGAGAGCGCTTTAAGTGGATGAGGTGGGCCTCCCACTAGAGTGCTTGGTTTCTGAGCACTCTGAGCATGTGGTAGGGAAGGGAAGAAAAAGAAGGAAGTGTTCAATTGGCCCAACTATTCTGAATGGATTTAATTTAATTATCTTGCTGTGTGTTTCACAGCCAACTCTTCCTTGATTCCAAGACTCTTAAGAAAGAATTATACTTATCCATGGAATCTTTGGCTGTGGCTTTGCTTTGCTTGTATTTCTCTGTCAGTTTCATCCTGCCTGCTTACATTTTGTAAAAATCCTGCAAAGTGTCTTTTTAGGTGACACCTTTGTTGTCTAATATTATGGTTTCATTTTTTCTTTTTAAACTTTTTACAAGGTTATATTCTTGGAAATGGTTGAAGAAATAAATATGTTCAAAGAGCAAAATTGGAAAGCTCCTTTTCTTCTCTACTTTAACTTTCCTCCCCAGAAGTAACCACTATTAATAATTTACCTTTGTTATTTTGAACATAAATATGGTTATTATTCTTTAGCTTTCTTTGTTGACTTAATCATGTCTTGATCATTTTTCCATATTATGAATTTATTAATTTGTTTTCAGGTGGATACTTTTTTTTTTTTTTTACAGATACTCTATTGTATTTTCTTGTAGAGTGCCTCTTATTTTATTTACGGTGTCCCCCCACCGCCTCCCCAGAGGTCTTACTGTTTATTTAGGTAAATTTGTTGGTTTTTTCCCTTTAAGGATTCTCCATTTTGTGTTTTACTTACAAAAGACTGACGTTAGTTTTATCTCAGTTAATTTATAATATTTATGCTATTATTGTATTTTTAAGTATCAGTCTTCTGTCACTTCAGTGGGTTTTGGTAGGGAAGGGAATTAGATATGTGTGCTCAATTTGCCATCTTCAGCAGGAATTCAGACAGATATTCAATTATTCCATGTTCTAAGGTTTGTCTCCTGGCTTAATTTAATAATTCACTATCAGGAAGTTTCACGAGCACACAGTCACTCATAACATTAGATATACCTCCGCTTTATGCATTAAAACTACTCTTAAGTTGAATTATTAGCAAGTAGAATGTAGGCTCTGTTGAGGTTTAAATATGCTAGTATAACTTACAAATCCTTTTAAATTTTTAACCCTCAAAATCTTTGTGATTAATAATTCTTGTACGTTTATGTACTTCCAATTGGGTATTTAAAAATTTTATTTTAACAAAAAGCAAACCTAAGATCACACACACATATATTTAAAATTTTTATTTTAACAAAAAGCAAGCCAGAGACACGTGCACACACACGCACAAGCATGCACATGCGTGAGGGCGGTATGGTGGAAAGACAAAACAGACAACACTGATATTATACAGACTTTGAGTGAAGCATTTTGGGAAAAAGTTACTTTCTTAGAATATACAAGTTTTACTCCTTCTACCTTGAGGATCATAATTGGTAAGAAAAAACTTTGTAATTTCCTACTACCAAGGATGAGAATAAATTATCTTTGGAAATTTATTCATATGTTTGCAAATGATACTTTAAAAAGCATGTCAGTAGAATGATGAAAATTAAGGAATAGCGAAGTACATCCTAGATCTTCAAATAGTTTGCCATGTTACGTTGTACAAGTCACCTGACTTGTTTTCACATTTGTGAACTGAAGTGTTACGCTTCATTGTAGAACAATTTCTAGAATTGTTTCAGACACAAATTCTCCAAAGCTTTGGCTTCCACGGTGCAGCCGTAATGGGCAGATGGAATCTGTGAATATATTCACCAGTACTGTGTTATGAAGAACTCAGTTACTTAGACTTTAGATATTTTTTTTTCAAGTTTATTTATTTATCTTGAGAGAGAGAATGAGAGTGAGCAGTGGTGGAAGAGAGAGAGAGAGGAAGAGAAAGAGAATCCCAAGCAAGCCCCGCGCTGTCAGCGCAGAGCCTGATATGGCGCATGAACTCACAAACCGTGTGATCATGACCTAAGCTGAAATCAAGACTTGGGCGCTTCACCGACTGAGCCACCCAGGCTCTCATGGATAATTTTTTTTTTAAGATTTATTTTTAAGTAATCTGTACATCCAATATGGGGCTTGAACTTACATCCCCAGGATCAAGAGTCATGTGCTCTACCAACAGCCAGCCAGTTGCCCCGACTTTGGATAATTTTAAATGTAAACAGAAAACACCAAATTTATGAAGCACCATTTCTTCAGGGATAGGATATGTGTAACTGTTTAAAATAAAGAAATAAAGCAAAGCCCACCTTCTGCCTGCTGAAACGTTTCTAACAAACCCATAGAGTATATAAATTAAAAAACTTTCTTGTCAAGATGTGCCTTCTTTGAAACATGGGAAGTGTGTGTATAAACACCTGAACCCTGAATCTCTGGTGCTGATAACTTTATGAAATAAGGATTTTATTATTTGAAGCTTGGGACAGAGGGGCTCTTTAGCTGCGGTTGTTCTTAAGCTTATATAAATAGGCTTGAAAAATTATCTGAATTAAGTGAGGATATATATATATATATAGCTCAGTGGTTCTTAGCCATTTGAAGTGTTTGCAAAAACACAGTAATAAGATGAACATAACGTATATTCCATTAAAGAATATTTATACACACTCATGTATATTCCTGTAGTCTTTCTGTAAGAAATATAAGCTTATGATATATGACAGTGATATTCAGCTAAAAAGTTTGCCTCGTATGTCTTAAGGATCTATGAGTATAGATTCTGCACTTATTTAATGAAAATATCTATAAGATTTGCTATTATTATTTACCCACATATAAACTCAAAGCAACTTAATTTCATCAAATTACAGCTACTTCAGAATTTGTGAGTTAGCATATAAGGGATTTCATAGTTACAATATTACACATTGAACCCTGTACCCAAGATAATAAGTGACGTTCAGTTATATTGCCTGGATATTGTAAATAAACTTCTTTTCTCTAGAAAACCTTTTAAAAGGTTAGGTGGGGGTGCCTGGCTGGCTCAGTCAGTAGATCATGTGACTTTTGATCTCAGGGTTGTAAGTTTGAGCTCCATGTTGGGTGTAAAGACTGCTTAAAAATAAAATTAAAAAACAAAAAACAACCCAACAGATGTCGGGTGAAAAAAAATAGAGCGTGACTTACTGACTTGTTACTTATTTTCATTGGCTACTGCTGTCAGTAGGAAATTCTTTTGGATTATTATCCAAGTGACGAATATACTAAGTGAAAGATAAATGGTGACCATATCTTGAGGAAAAAGGCAAAATAGCTTCAAATATTTCCGTTTTATAAACATTTATATAGACTTAACTTACAGTAGTATTGGACCTTGTACTTTAGAGATGTCCTAGGAAAATTTGCCTTCATTTTCAGGAGAGAAATTCTGGGAAGATAAGGGATTTGCTTACATCACATACTTCATAGCAGAGTAAGGTTTTAGAACTCAGGTATCCTAACTTTCAGACTCTCCGTCTCTCTGCACCCACCATTATATTTCTTAATTCATTATCAGGCAACAACTTATAGTTTGAAAGTCAGATTACATTTTTTCAAAACCTTATGTTTTAAAATATTTTTTAATTATTATTTTTATTATTATTTTAAAAATAATTTATTGTCAAATTGGTTTCCTTACAACACCCAGTGCTCATCCCAACAAGTGCCCTCCTCTGTGCCCGTCACCCACTCTCCCCCCTCTCACACCCCCCTCATGCCTCTCACCCCCCTCACCCTTCAGTTTGTTCTTAGTCTTTGAGAGTCTCTTATGTTTTGTCTTCCTCTCTCTCTGTGGCTTTTTTCCTTTCCCCTCTTCCCTTCCCCCATGGTTTTCTGCTAGGTTTCTCAAAATCCACCTATGCTTGGAAACATATGGTATCTGTCTTTCTCTGACTGACT
>PITB01028455.1:0-19016 GCA_004024585.1 Paradoxurus hermaphroditus | reverse complement strand
GAGAGAAGGACAGAGGAGGGGGTAGGGTGGAGGGGGAGGGAGATGGGGAGGGGTGGAAGCACACAGGGAGAGCCACGGGGAAGGGGGGAAGCGGGCAGATCCTGGTGGGAGCAGTCCAGGGGGAGGGAGGCGGAGCCTGGGCCAGGCAGGCAGATGAGGCCCCGGGCGAAGTGGCCTTCCCCAGGTCACGCAGGGCAGGCGGCAGAACCTGGAGGGCGTCTACCTCCGAGCGCCCCCCCCCGCCCCCCCCACCGGCCCCGGGCGGGCAGAGAAAGCCGCTATTCAGAGCCAGGCCGGCTCCGCCCGAACAAAGGCCGCCTTCACACCAAGTGCCCAGGCAGCCAACACGTGCCAGTCACCGGGCAGCCTGCGCCTCACGCCTGTCCCTGGGCCCCACCTCAAGGCAGGATGGGGCTCTGCGCCCCGAGCCTGAGCGTCTGCGGGTGTCCCAGCTGAGCTGGCCACCTTCCCCCTCACACGACCTTGGGTGGGAGAAAGCCCCTCCGAGTTCCTTCCGGTCACGTCGTCTCTTTGATGCCGCGACACACACGCCGCTCAGGGACCTTGTTTCGTTCCTCGGGTGACACAACAGCAACACCTTCCGCGCGACGGGAGAAGACCCACAGGTCCTGCGGGGACGAGGGCGCCGCCGACATCCCCGAGAACGGAGGCTTCCCCTTGGCCGCGAGGGCCACCCGGCATCTCGGGACGCCGTCCGCAGGTGCTGGCGGCCCGGTTCTGTCCGAGCGGCGGGCCTCTCCCCAGCTGCCCGCCCGGGGACGGGGACGAAGCCTCAGCCCCGCCCGCCAGGATGCTCCTGCGAAGCCACAGGGCGGACAAGGAGAAGGCGCTCTCGTTCGGGCGCGCAGCCGGCCGGCGCCTCGGAACCGCACACGGAGATGGCCGGGGCGCACCTGTGAGAGTGACCGAGCTCGAGAACGCTCGCACCGAAAGCTGGGACCCTGAGGAGGAGCGGAAGCGTCACTGCCAGTGGGGACGTGACACAGTGCAGCCGCTCTGGGGACCGGTGTGGCGGTTTCACAGAAGGCTGGACATAGGGCGCCCGGGGGGCTCAGTCGGTTAAGCGTCCGACTCCGACTCAGGTCATGATCTCGCGGCCTGTGAGTTTGGGCCCCGCGTCACGCTCTGTGCTCACGGCTGAGCCTGGAGCCTGCTTCGGATTCTGTGTCTCCCTCTCTCTCTGCCCCTCCCCCCTCTCTCTGCCCCTCCCCCACTCATGCTCTGTCTCTCTCAAAACTAAACAAACAGTGACAAAGCTGAACATACTCCTTCCATGCCACCCAGCGCTCACGCCCCTCAGTATTCACCCAAAGGAGCTGAACACTCCTGTCCACACTCCTGTCCACACCGCCAGACGTGGAGCCGACCCCATCTCCCAGCAGGTGATGGATAAATTAACTGCGGCCCACGCAGACAATGGGCATTATTCAGCGCTAACAACAAATGAGCTTCCAGCCACGAAAACAGAGGAGCCTTGAATGCATGTCGCTGAGTGAAAGGAGCCATCCGAAGGCTGCGCACTGAAGGATCCCAGCGACACGACCTTCTGGAAAAGGCGAAACCGCGGAGACGGTGGAGAGATCCGTGGTGGCCAGGGACCGCGGGAGCGAGGGGAGAGCGGGGGAGGGTTCACGGGGCGGCGAAGCCCGTCTGTCAGACGCCACGGCGGTGGCCACGCGTCCTCGCACCTTGTGCAAGCCCACGCGCCGTGCGCCACCGAGAGCGGCCCCGGCGTTAACCGTGGGCTCCGGGTGACGACGCCGCCGCTCTGCAGGCTCACCGACGGCCACGAGGCGCAGGCGGCGGGGCGGGCCGCGCGGGTGCGGGCGCTGGGAGCGGGCGGGAACCTCTGCGCCCTCCCCCCAGTTGCCCCGGGAGCGGAAGGAGCCCTGAAACTACGAAAGCCTCCTCCGAAGAGCCAGCTAAAAACGATTCGGTGAGGGGCGCCCGGGGACTCGGTCGGTTAAGCCGGACTCTCGGTCTTGCCTCAGGCCTTGGTCTCAGGGCTGTGAGTTCGAGCTCCCCGTCAGAAGAACAAACGAGCAAATAAAGAAATAATAATAAACAACGAGAAGCGTTAAGCAGTAAATGTTATACTACACGAGTCTAAAACGGCAACGGCCAGAGAAGCTGGCCGAGCAGCCGGGCGGCGGGATGTGGGCCCCGCGCCGTCTGCCGAGACGCGCCGCACGGCCGCGGTTGCCAGCGCCTGCCTCCCGGGTCCAAAGCACGAGGAGTGATCTCGAAGAAGGACAGTGAAGGCCGATAGCGCGCGGCGTGGCCTGGACCGTGGGAGCAGCTCTGCCCATGGTGGCCGGCCACCTCAGCAGGACGGCAGGCGGCCCCGCGGGGCGAGGGCGCTGAGACGCCACCTCACACGTCTCCAGGACTTCACAACGTGGACGCAGAGAACGCAGAATTCGCACAACGGGCACCTCCAACGGGGCTTTGACGACGAAAATCCATCTCGCCCCGAAAAGCGGCGAGACTGGTCCCCCAAGAGAGGGCCCGGAGCACCCTGAAGCCCGACCCACCTCGGATGAACGCAACGGGCTGAGATTCTCCCCAAATCTCAAAACAACTCTCAACAGTCACGAGGCATCACCAGTAATAATTAGGAGGCTGGAAAACAGGATTTTCTAAGCGGCCGAAAAGTAAAGTTCTGTCAGGCAAAGCACGGGAGACACGGAGCTCACTGTCACCGAGGCTTCTCTCCAGAAAATACCGCGAAGCTGCCATGTGAGAAGGCCGCGTGTTCACGCTTCGAAAACACTGCCGAGAAAGTATTCTAGAAACATGCCCGCAGGTGTTTACTGCAGAGTGCAAGTCACGTTATTTTTCTGGATTGGGGAGCGCTCGTGGTGCTGGTTGGTATTTAATCCATCGTTTACTTTGGTCCCTGTTCTCGTTCTAAAGACATAAACACGTTCCCATTAGTAAGAGCGCGGATGAGCGTCAGGGCGCATACGCGTGGAGACCCCTCGTACCAGACCTCGCACTCGGGCTCCTGTGTCTACCCGGAGCCACGCGGGAGGGGTGGACGGCCTAAATGGGACTGACAACCTTTTCACGTAGTGTTTATTTCTGAATCAGGTTACTGGTTTACACAACCCTTACGTACGAGAAACAGGGTGGCGGAAGTGCCCTAAAACCACACAAACAGGAAAAACAGAACCCCAAGTGACGGCTGGGCTGACACCCGCCCCAGGATAACCCCTGAAAACGTGCGCCCCCCCCAGGGGTGTGGATGAAGCGCAGGGACCAGGGGGCACGGAAGCCCGCCCTGCGCGCAGAGGCCGAGGCTCTGGCCCCCGGGTCTGGGCCGTCGTGTCTGCCTATGCCGGGCGCGCGGCGGAGCAGGGCTGGGGCCGGGGGCTGCGTGGGGTGGGGGCTTCCTGAGGAGCACCCGCTCGGGCTGGCCCAGAGTGCGTGGGGGTCCCGGAGGAAACTGGGCCAGGAAGCGGAAAAGGCTCAAAAACGCAGGGGAGGCGTCAGAGCCCGCGGAGCCGCTTACACCGCGGTCGGGGGAGGGAGGCTTCGAGCCCGAGTATCAATCACGACACAGGTGGAGTTTCACACACTCGAGGGTCAGGACACCCTCCGGCCGGAGTGGGTGCTGCACGTGGTTCTGTACACAGGCCGGGGAGGAGGGGCTCCCCCCGCAGCCACCGCCAGCCGGCGCCCCAGCACCGGAGCCTGGCGGAGCCGCCCGCGAGGCGCTGGTGCTTGAGCGGAAACCACCGCGCACCGGCCTGGGGCGTCGTCGGACACCAAAGGGTTTCAAAAACATACGATAAACAAAAACCTGGTTTGGCAAAGAGTGTGGGTTTTGGCCCCTGCGGCTGGCGGGCGCCAGGACCACACGGAAGAGCCACAGGGACGGCCACAGGGACGGCCACCCCTGGGAGCCCGGTTCTAAAGGTCTGGGGACACATTTGGCAAAATGCCACCGCAGATGCGCCCCGTTTCCTACGACCTGGACTCCGGTGTGCGCGTCACCAGCTTCATCTGGGCCCCGGGTGGCTGGCTAACCACGCCGCGTGTGGGGCTGGGAGGACACAGCCGGCTCCAAGTCCTGGTCTTCCCTTCACGTGTGCAAAAAAATCAAAAATACCATCGACTGAGTTTTTGTTAGAAACAGCACCATCCAACGAAGTGCACTTTAATGACACGAAACTAAGCAGCCCGAACCTGCCTCTCCCTCAGGACCTTCCTGCGGCTCCCGCGACGCTGCCCTCCTCCCACACCAGAGCTGGTTCAGACACCCCGGGAGAACCTCTGTGCACTCACCTCGCTCCCTCGTCCCTCGCCCGGCCGACAGAGCAGTCCCCCGCCACCTGTAATCACAGGGCAGGGTGGGGAGAGCCCACAGCAGGCTCAGGCCGGTCACGTGGGGTGCAAACAGCCCCGCCTCCAGTGCCCGGCCCCACGTCTGACCTCCACCTGGTGACTCAGTGAGCGCGGCCACGCAGCCCCAACTCTGGGCGGCCTGAGTGACGGGCACCCAGGGGTAGTGCACTCCAAATGTCCTCAGCACGGACAGCAGGGCCGCAGGCCAGCCAGCCGCACGTGTCCTGCTGTGCCATGGGGGGCGGGGGTAGCTGGCTAAGCCCGGTAAGGCCTGGGGATGGACCCCGGGGTCCTGGAAGTCCCCGCTGGAAAGCCCTGGGCACAAGCTCTCCCCACAGTTAGACCTTCTCTGCTTCCTTCAATCCCTCAGCGGGGTGGAGGGTGGTTCCCTGAGCCTCTCTGGGACAGCCGCAGGGCTTGGCGACGTCTTCCGGACAAGCAGCGAGCGGTGTCACAAAAGCACGCTCGGTAACGAACACACTCAAGTCAAGACAGACCGAAGGATTTTAACCTAAGATACGGCTTCCGATTCCGCGAGGCGACACTCACACTCAAGTCGTTTTTTTGGAGAGGAGTCATTTTTCATTAAAGTTAAATTTAAATGTTTTCGTTAACATTGCTTATGTTAACGTATAACAGGCTTAAAATGTTTGAGTGAATTAATATTTCCCGTTTTAAGTTTCGAATGCAGTCAACGCTGGGTGAAGACCACACATCCCGAAGGCCTCTGAGAGCCTCAGGCTGTCGGGAGTGTAAGGAGGGTGCTGCGGGGGCGGCCAGGGCGGGTGCCACGAGCCGCCTCTCCCTGTCCCTCCAGGGGCCTGCCCAGGGCGGGGTTCAGTCCCAGACCCAGATGCTCCCAGAAGAGTGACGCCGGACGGAAGCAAGTAAAACTGGTGTCAACATGTGACAGTCTTCCGTGTCACTTCGTCTGCAGCCCTACTAAGATACAAGGAAAACAGAAGAGCAGGAGGAGCTGCCACCTCCCCCGACCTCCTTCTGGACCGGGGAAGCCCCTCTCCGGGGACACCCGCGGGGCCATGTCCAGCTCTCAGGAGCCAGTTGTGCCTTCAGGGAGGTCCTGGTGGCAGCCTGGAATCCGTCCAGGCGGCAGTGGGGAAAGAGACAAACCAGGTTGGCCTGCGCTTTCCCCCGGGAGCTGGTGGCTGACCGTTTCCAACACGCCCCTGCTTCTATCACAGGATCAATTAATCTCAGCTTCACAAAGCGATCAGCCTTGGTCTCCGCACCAGAGCCTCTTCCTTCCCGGCTAAGTAAGTGAAGTGTTCCCAGATCTGCCGACGGATGATCGAAAGATGCACATACCAAGTCTGCCCTGGATGGCCGCTCGGGGAGCCCCCAAGCCCCCGCCGTGCACGCTCATGCCTCAATGACACAGGGCGCTGGGTCCCTCTCCCAGGCTCAGCACCGGAGCGGGAACAGGCACCCAGGACGGGGGGGACAGGTGGGAGCCGCCACGAGGCTTGCACGAGGAGACGGAACCACTTCCGGCGGCTCTGGGGCTGTGTCCGCCCAGAGAGCGTGTAAAAAGATGCTCTGGCACCTTCCTGGTGCGAGGACACAGTGTCCAGCTCGGGAGTTCAGCTGGAACCATGACGACCTTGATCAAGCCTGTTTTAATGTCACCAACAAACAGAATCACGAAACGGAAGAGAAGTGAACAGGCTTACAAAGCAGAAGCCTCCCCATCGAAGGTGGCTGCTCCATCCAGGACTGAACAACACTGTGAAGACTGATGAGGCCATGGCCTTTGTCACCTCTCCTGAGACTAAGCAGAGAGTGCCACGTGTCCCAGAGAAGCCGCAGAGGTAGAGGGGCATGAGGCAGAGCCCGTGTCCAGGGCCGGGCGGCTGGGCAGTGAGTCTGGGCCTGTGTGTCCAGGCCCGGCCCCTCCTCCGTCCTGGCTGGAAGCGGGGAGCGGGGACAGAGATCCCCCTTCTCACCTTCCCCACGGGGGCCGCAGGCCCACCCTCCCGGGCCCTCACTGCTCGCCGGGGCCAACCTGCAGCAACGTGGGCAAGGCCACGTGTGAGATCAACACCCACGAGTCCACATAAACAAATGTTGGTGCAGAAATAAACAGAGCAAAGAGTCGACCCTCCAGTGCGGAACCCCAGGTAATTCATACAGATGCCCCTCGGAGCGGGTGTGTGCCTCCTTCCCCTCAAGTGTGGGCTGTGCAGTGATATCCTTCCCAAGAGGGCAGCGGGGCCAGCGGCAGACACAGCCCAGCCGGGGACCAAGGCCACACCAGGTGAGTGGGGACCGGTGATTCGATGCCATGAGAGAACCCTCCGGCTCTGGAGTTTTCTCCCCCTCTAACCACAAGAAAAACATCAGAGGAACCCAAATCTAAGGGACACCGTACGAAACGCCTGACCAGCACCCCTCAAAACTGCCGCGGTCATCTGAAAAAAGCAAAGTCCGAGAAACCGCCAGAGCCCGGAGGAGCCCACGGAGACACGGGAACTAAATGCCTGTCACGTGGGGTCAGAAAGAGGACAAGGGGGGAAAGGAAGAGAATCCGGATAAAGCATGGGGTCTGGCTAACGGTAACCTACCGAAGTCGGCTGGTTCGCCGGAACACACACACACCGACGTAGGCGTCAGTAAAAGGGATCTGCGGTATTGGGGATCCTCCCAAGTTCTCCGAAAATCCAAAACTGCTGTAAAAAGCAAAGTCTACTCACACACACACACACACCCGTGCGGCGAAACCACCTGAGCGCCCACCCAGCTCCACCTCCTCCAGCCCGCTCAAGGACAGCGGCGTGAGAGTCACCGTCAGCCGACAAAGCAAAATGAGTCACAGCCGCGCCTGGAGGGCCCTGCCCTCGTCCTGGCCTGCGGTGATTCAGGGCCCTGGGGACGTGCTGATGCACAGCGTCCACGTCCACGCACGCCCACGCCGCCGTGAGGACCTCTCTTACCCCAGGTCTCCTGCGTAATTTAGCCCCAGGAAGGTATAATCTAGATGGTGTCCAGGGAAACACGGCAGCAGGGTCACAACTATTTCCCCACCTTCCCCCCCAAGCCACAGTCAGAGGGCGGAAAACGCTGATAAAAAGAGCAGTGGAGGAGGGAGTGGCGCTACGTTGGGACCTGGACAGCAGGCGGCCCGGCGGTCAGCAGGGGACAGGGCGGAACTGAACCCTGAAAGGCCCGGGGGTCAGAAGCTCCATGCGCCAGGGAGTGGGGCGCCCACGGCGCAGACTCCCGACCTGTGAAGGGGGAGGCCCTGTCCTCGCCCAGCACAGCGGGCGGACCGCGTCCCCTCACCCCTGCCCAGGCAGGATGCTCCCCTGGCTCCCGTACCGCAATGTCCCCCCGGCTCTGCAGCGCCCCATGTGGCAACCCAGGCCGATGACCGAAGGTCACCCAGGGGCTGCGGAAATCTTCCCGGGCCAAAGCAAACAGAAAGAGAACTTTGGTGGAGACAGAGCCGTGTCGGGGGCCAAATGGAACACCAGAGAAGACTCGGCCACTCGCCCACCGCGCTGCCCTGACTCGCCCAGTCTTCGAGGAGATGGGGGGTCACGCCCAGGGTCTGGACCACAGGGTGGACAGGGCTGTGACCTCGGTCCCATGGCCGACAAATGGCAGAGTGGGCCCTTGCCCTGCAGCAAAGAGCATAACTCGGGCCCGGCCCTGGGGGACGAGTCTCAGCTCCGCGTGGCTGGGATTCGGGAAAATCGCTGGAGCTCGCTCTGCCCCAGCGGCCATTCTCACCACAGGATGGAGACGACAACAGTGCATCCTTCACTGGGCCATTGTGAGGGTGACTCCAGCTCATCCGTGGGAGCCCCGAGCTGGCACAGTGCTCCAGAACCTGCACAATTACAGTACGGGGCCTCTCGCCATAATTAATAACCTCAAAGAAATGATGTGATCTCCCCCCTCTGAAACGAGAGCAAGTCACTATCTTAAAAGGGCGCCTGGGTGACTCGGTTGGTTGACTGTCTGACTCCTGATTTCCGCCTGTGGGATTGAGCCCCGTGTCAGGCTCTGCACCTGTTATTAATAAGAAATAAAAACAAACTTTCAGGGCACAAAAAAGAGCTTTTGGAAATTAGAAACTAAGGACAAGACAACAAACCTAAAGACGCTTAAGACATGAAAAATGGAAGATACCTCCTACAAAATAAAGCGAATAGAAGTGGAAAACAGACAAGAAAATTAGAGGATCATTCTAAGAGCGCCAATGAATGCCCCACGGTAGCTCCAGGAAAAGATGACAGCAGGAATGGAAATCATCAATTAAATGAATAAAGCCTCCCGAATGTCTTCAGTTTCCACACTGGAACCTCCCAGCACAAGAGACAAAAAAGGCTACATCAAGACACGTCATAATGAAACCTGAAAACACTGAAGACAAAGAAAAGATCCTAAAAACTTTCAGGAGAAAAGAAAACACACACGCACAAGTAAGTCAAAGTGGCCCTTGACTTCTCCATCAGACTGGGGACCGGAGGTGCTGGCGCAAAAGCTCTGGGAGGGGCACCTGGGGGGGCTCAGTTGGTTACGCGTCCGACTTCGGCTGAGGTCATAATCTCACGGTTCTTGAGTTTGAGCCCCATGTCAGGCTCTGTGCTGACAGCCCAGAGCCTGGAGCTGCATCAGATTCTGTGTCTCCCTCTCTCTCTCTCTGCCCCTCTCCTGCTTGCACTCTTTGTCTCTCAAAAATAGAAAAACCGTTAATTTAAAAAAAAAAAAAAAAAGGCTTTGGGAAAGGGGCACCTGAGTGGCTCTGCCAGTTAAGCAGCTCTTAATTTTGGCTCAGGTCATGATCTCACGGTTTGTAGGATCGACCCTCCATGAGATTCCATCCTGAGAGTGAGGGGCCTGCTTGGGATTCTCTCTCTCCCTCTCTCTCTGTCCCTCCCCTGCTTGTTCTCACTCTTGATCAAAATAAATAGATTAAAAAAAAAATTAAAACGCTCGGGAAAAACGGTTTCCAATATGGGATTCTATACCTAGCTCAACTATCATGAAAAGTACTATTACAGCAAAAGCGCTTTTAAACCAGATCTCAAAAATCTACTTCCAGGCCCCTCTTTCTTAGAAAGTCTGCAAAGGATGTCTGAGCAGAGATTAAGCCAAGAGAGGGACGGTAGAGCCAGGGATGGAGGAAGCAGGCAGAGAAGAGGGGCAATGGGTTACCTAGGATGTGCCCCAGGACACACTGTGCTGAGGTTCTGGGGGAACCAGGAGGGATATGGTGGAGGCATCAAGGGAGGGTTGCCCTGCTGGAAAAATTACAGGCAAGTTTGAGACAAGACTTCTAGAAAACTCCAAGAAGAAAAAGCAAGGCAATTATTATTTCCAAGAAAAACTAAAAAGTTGTACAAGAAAAAAATGTAATTCTAGTGGCTCATGACTACCTTTGGAATCAGCCATAATGTCAACACTCAGTGATTAAACAATAAATGGTGATCTAACCCTATCTTGGGGGCAGAGGAAGGGAGAACTGACCTATTCGAGACAGAGGGGAACAGGTAATGTCCCAAACAGAAAAGTCTAGAAACAACAGCATCAATGTGTTATTTAGAAATCTGGAAATAAATGCCAAGAAGAACCCGCTCGGGTTGAAAGCGCGTCCCTCCAGTTGGTGGGGGCGACGGGCAGGGACACCTGTTCTGTCCTTTTAAGGACTTCTTAACACCTTAAGACAGAAATATATCACAATCAAAATCAAATACAAAGTATGAAAATTACGTGCAATACAAACTTTACACACGAGTCCTTAGCGGTGACAGCATGGTCCCTGACCAAGACAAGGCATGCCCAGCCTATGCTCAACATGACTGTGTTCAGTTCCTTCCACAACCCCATCTCACGAACGGGTAAGCAGAGGCAGGGTGTCAGGGGGCCCTCAGGGGCCAAGTGAGCAGGCGGCCCTGGAGGGGGCCAACCACCCGCTCTCGCCCGGGGGCCCTTCACCACGGAGATGCTGTATACTGCTACCGTCAGATCATTCTCTATTTCCAGAGGAGAAGTCAAAAAAGCAAACTTAAAACACACACGCACACTCAAACTACCAACCTGAGCAGTAAAACTAAACCTCAAGGTCCCGTCCACCCACCGACATCGTGGTTACGATCTCTCGTCCACTCGACAAACACGCAGGCAGCCACGGAGGCGGGGTCAGTCGGCACGTCTGTCAGACGCCACTCACGGCACTTCTGAAATAACCTCCGCGAAAGATTCGTTAGTTGTTCGCGATTCTGAACCTCCCTCGGGGGAAACGGGTTAGGGGAAATGGCAGACCGGCCGCGTCACGGGGTCACAGTCCGGCTGCCCGGGGTGGGGAGGAGTCGGCCCGTCAGCCCGGAGGCCGCAGAGACACAGAAGGGGAAAGACGGCAGTCACAGACAGGTGCCCGACTCCGCCTGTTCAGGATAACCCTAAGAACAAGCCGCCGTCCAAACACACCTGCGGGGGTTTGCGGCGCCGCCTTCTGCGCTGCAACGTCATGACCAAAAACAGTCTCAACACTGGATGAGCAACTGGTTCAGAGGCTTACTTTGCTCTTCTGTCCCCCCACAAAGCACCACACACTTACAGAGGGCCGCCTCGTGCCAGGTCCCTGGGCTGGGAGCCGGGGCCCCACAGGAGCACGAAAGGCCCCCCCGACCCTTAGGAAGCAGTGCTTGTGCGGCAGTGGCCCTAAGTGCCATCCGCCTTGCAAGAGCCAGGGAAACAGCGCACGCAAAGGCCCAGTGGCGGCAGCGATCAATTAAGCGAGACAGGCCAGATCCACCAGACCCTGGCCCCTAAACTCCTCTTTCCCCACAAGCAAGAAGGCGGAGGCACAGAAAGGAAACTCTTTCTGTTCGTTGGACGGAAACACCAAAGACACGTCCAACCCGGGATGGAGGGTTATCCTCAGTAGGACTGGCCTGGCTCCCCATCTCCCCAGCACAGCGCGTCCCCGACACAGCTCCCGGTCTTGGTAAAGGGAACCCCTGCTGCCTCGTCTTCAGATCCTCCGGAGTTTGGAGCCTGACCCCAGGCACCTGCCGCCCTGAGCTCTGACCCGACAGCCGGCCCGCCATGGGCTCGTTCTGTAACGTCTGGGTGGTCAGAGGAGACACAGCCTTTGCCACTACGCACACATCCGAGGGAACAAGGCAGGAGTATGGGGGGCTTCGGGAACAGGGAGTGTCCACCGGAACTACGGACAGCCCCACGTCCGCACCACGGTGACACCTGACAGAAGGGGCTGAGGGCGGCGTCCACCGCGTGGAGGCAACTGTCCAGGGCTCTCGGCTGCTCCGGCTGACCGACTGGTGTACAGGCGGCCCGGAGCCGATGTCCGGAAGGTCAGCAGGACCACACTCCCCGCAGAGTCGGGCCAATGACACACACAACTCCTTCCGTGACTGTCGGTGGCTCTGAACTTTGTGATGGCACCTTGGGGGTGGCTGACATGCTAAGACAGGAGGGAGATGAGACCCCGCTCGGATCTGACAGGGACACAGACACAGATGACACACAGCCCGGCCCCCTCTGATGGCAGCAACACACACCAGGGTCTGTGGGGGGGTTCGCTCCCCCAAGCTGTCCCTAAACCCAGCTGAGGCCCCCGGGCCCGGAAGCCACCTGCTCGGGGCCCCGGGCCGCCCGGCGGGGGATCGGCACCGTGAGGGTTCACACCGGCCGCGCACTAGCAGCGCGTGACCACACAGAAGGAAAGAGGCCAAGATGTCCCAGACATCCCAAGAAACTATGACACAGCTAATTTCTCCTCATTGGCAAGCACACACGTGGGCCGGCACCCCTGCTCCCTCTCCTCTCCCACGCACCCCTGCATTCCCTAATTCAAGGGTCCAAAACTAACGAGTTACCCCTGCACCCGGGCGGGCAGCGCAGCGCGGCCAAAGGTCCCTCCTGCTCCTGGGGGAGGGGCGGGCTCGCCCAAAGGCCTCCCCGTCACCCCAGCACCGTCCACACGAGGGGCCATCCGCCCCGGGCAGCCTGTCCACCCGGGCCGTCAGCCCCCCGCCAGTCCTGGGGAGGGGGCTGGTTGCCTGCTGTGCGTGTTTGTTTTGTTTTGTTTTTTTAACAAAAACACCTTGCAAAATGGACGTCAGAAAGCACCCCCACTCCCCCCTCCCCACAGCCGCCGAGCGGCCCCCGGGCACATCTGGGTCTACCTCCGACCATCTCAGCGCGGAAAACCGGACGCAGGCGCCACACTCATCGCCGACACCCGAGGACCCCGGTGGAGAGAGCCGGGCACGTCAACACCGGCCGAGCCACCCAGACTCCGACACGACGCTGTCGTCAACGCAAACACGGGGCCAGGACTGGCAGAGGCACGCACAGCGGGAGCAGCCCTGCGGGGCTCGGTGCGGGGAGGCAGGTGCTGGCCGCGGCCCCGCGGCCCCCTCACCCCGCAGCGATGCGGGGTGAGAAGCCCGCTCGCAGCGGCGGAGTCGCCGGGACGACCCCCGCCCCCCCCCCGCCCCGCAGCCGCACTCCCCGCAGCCAGAGCCCCCGAGGAACGCGAGGCCGTTTATTCCCCGGGCCGCCCGCCGACCGACAGGCCGCGCCGCCCGGGGACACGTTTCCTTCCGGCACCCCCGCACCAACAGCTCCTCCGGGCCCGTTCCGCTAAAAATCTGTCAGCTCAGAAACAAGAGCCTCTCGCCTCCCGGCGGCCGCATCCCTGCCCCGGCGCCCGTGGCTGGAACAGCTGTGCGGCGCCGAGGCTGC
Organism: Paradoxurus hermaphroditus; assembly: GCA_004024585.1. Taxonomy (NCBI): domain Eukaryota; kingdom Metazoa; phylum Chordata; class Mammalia; order Carnivora; family Viverridae; genus Paradoxurus; species Paradoxurus hermaphroditus. The sequence continues at coordinate 5,906 of PITB01028455.1, read as the reverse complement.
GGGCCAGGCCGCCGGCCGGGACCCGCCGCCGCCGCCGCCGGCGGGCAGCATCGCATCGCCGCGGCGCGGGGCCTGCAGCCCTGGACAGAAAGGCACGAGCGAGGTGCATTACTCACCGGGCTTTCTTCTCCCGCCTGCTCAGCACAGGGTTCTTTATGCTCTACGGAGCGGTGGGCGTGAAGGGAGGCATCTTCCTTCCCCTCCGTGCGCCGGCGCTGCCCTCCGCTCCCCTCGGGCCCACCGCGGGCAGGGTGCGCTCAGAGGCGAGAGCAGAAATTTAAAGGCAGGCTGGCCGGCCCGTCCCCCGCCTCTCACATCCCTGCCTCCTCATGTCTCCAGGCCGGGTGGTACCCGGCTCCCCTGGGAAGCTGGAGCCGGCAGCCGAGGCACCAACTAAAACACGGCCTGGATACCGAGGAGCTGACGTCACATGAAAACAAGCATCTCTGCATTAGGACGGTCCTGGAAGAGGACAAGGGGCAGCGGCCACAGCAGGGTGGCTCGGCCTCAGAGCCTCCGGAGTGCAGTGTCCGTGGGGACAGGGCCCAGCCGGTTGTGTCCCCCAGCTTGGACCCCTGGGCAGGGGGTGGGGGGCGGGGAAGCAGCGGCCACTTGAAAGCGAGTGACCCCCGGCCGCGTCCACAGAGGCTCCCAACGCACCCAAGGCCTGGGAAGGGAGGGGGGACAGAAGCCACGGTCCCGGGCATCGTGGCTACAGGGTAGCCCGACCCCAATTCCCTCCAATTCCCCAAAACCCCCAGGACGGGGAGCCCCTCCAGCCTGGAGTCTCCGGACCGCACTGACCCTCCGTGGCCGGGCTTCACGCTGGGGGCTTGGACGCAGGGGAAACCTCTCCCCTGCTGAGCGACAAACACACACTGCCCAGGACCTGCACACGCCTGCCTCCACCCACCCCCACCCACCACTCACAAGCAGGCACCAGGCTCCCCGATCTGTGCTCACTCCTGGGCACGGAGCAGACTCAGGGCCAAAGCTCTGGGTTCGAATTCCAGCTTTCCTCGCAGAGGGGCCTGAAGTCACTTGGGGGCTCCAATCACCCAGCCTTGCGAGGGCATTTCATACACGGTGAGCCGTGAAGGTAACAGTGACAGGTGCCACCGCAGGGAGCGAGGGCTGGGGAACACAGGCTCGGTGCTCCGAGCAGCAAGCTAAGGATGGCTTGTAATTTCTCAAGACACGTGGAATTTACACAAAACACGCATTTCACAAATTTCAGCCCCCGTGGCTCATCTGTCTGACTAAGGTGGTTGAGATGCTGGCGCAGAGACCGCCTGTCTACTACCCGGTCTTTCCACGCAGTGTGCAGACCCCCGGGCTCAGCGGGAAATGCCAACATAGCCCGAGTCCACGGTGAAGCCTTGAGCTTTAGGGCGCAGCCGCCCACTTCCGATCCAGACCAGAACATCCGGTTCTGAAGACCTCAGAAAACCCAGGCTCAGCTGGCCGGCTGCGGGTTCTAACGGAAGCCTATTCGAATAGGATAACTAGTTTTTGGAGTTTGATGCGAATGATTAGAGACAAAGTTGAATGAAACGGGATTTTTAATAAAACAACAAACACACCTGTAAACACCAGGGAACAGGCGTATTTCAGAAGGACTCGAGGTCACCTGCCCGCCTGTGCCTGGAGGACGCACCCAAAGGTGTCAGCCCCCAAGTCCCTGCTCTACCAACGGATCAGCCAAGAGCCCCACAGTCCTTCCAGTACCGCAGACAACCCCCCTGCGGGGCCCAAACACACCCGGCCGGCTGGGGGTGCGGGCGAGCGGGCCTCACTGTACACTTCGCACGTTCTGGAGCCCCCACACAGCCCCACGAGGTGGTCACTACTACAGACCCCTTTACAGGAAAAGAGCACAGGAAGACATACCCACCTGCCTGAAGCCACACAGCAGGCTCACCTCCGGGCGGGGTTTGGACCAGCCCTGTGGCCACTCGAATATCACACCCACCACCTTCTCCGGTCTTACAAACGCAGCAGGCCCTCTTCCTTCTCACGGAGCAGAGGCCACCTGGCTTCCTGGTGTGGCCGTGTTGGTCACACCCAGTCAAGCCCCCCCCCCACCAACCCTGCCTCCAGGCTGCCATCCAGTGTCAAGGAAGCTTCATAGTCAGACGGCGCCCGGGGCCATGGGCGGGGCAGACGGGAGCCAGAGAGCAGGGCCAGGGGCTAGTGAGGCTTGGGCCGCCTGGGGGTCCCGCCGCAGCCCAGTAGAGGTCCTGCGGCCAGAGCCCTTCCCCTCACCACCTCACGGTCACGGTCACGTCCTCCTCCTCACGTCATCCTCCTCGACAACCCCAGACCCGGGGTGTTATGCAGGGGGGAGGGTCTGACCTCTCAGGTTCCTGACCCAGATACAACTTCCCTCCAACCAGAGGGCCTTGCCCCGGGGCTCCAGGCTCAGGTCCAGAAGCCACCTGATGGAGACAGCTGTAGGGCCCGTGTCCAGCTCCCTGTAGCAGGTCCTGCCGTCAGCCGAGACTCCTCCTCCTCCAGGAAGCCCCCTGAGGGCATCGCAGAGGCCCTGGGCATTGGAAGCCTCTCTCTCGGTCAGGATGGGGTCCCTGTTGTTAACTGGGAGTCTGCCATCCCGGGCCAGCCTCGGTCCCTTACAGACCCCCGGGAGAAGCGCTTGCTCTGCACACAGCACTCGGCGATTTTGCAAATGTTGTTTCACCTGCAACCCATTACTCCCATTTTACAGACGGGAGGCGGAGCCACAGACGCTGCGGGGAGGAGCTGGAGGGAAGAGCCAGCACCGGCCTGCACCACCACCCCCGGGAGCCAAGGGTGGGAAGGCACCCTCTCAGAGCCTCCCTTCAGGCCTCCGGACCGAGGCAGGGCAACGCTGTCGCTGTCGGAGCTGGTGGTCCTTGGCCGGGGGCCAGACACGACGTCTGGGAGAGCCGGCCCTGCTCAGGAGGGGGCCTCGGACCCCACCCACTGCCAAGCCCATGCTGCCTTCACTGCTGCAGTCACCAGTCCCCAGGCCTCAGACCTCGCCCTCACTGGGCCAGCCCCACCCGCTCCGCCTGGTGACACCCGGTTAAGGGCACTGCTCCGCTGCTTGTCACAGTGACCCTCTGCCTTCAGGAAGCAGTGGCCCAGGTGTGTATGATCCATTATTAACGTCCCCACGGCCCCCCGAGGGAGACATTTGCCGCATCTCACAGGGGAAAGACTCAGGCTCCCTGAGCCCCAGGTACAGCCCACAGAGACGGGTGCCCGGCACCTCGGGCCCAAGAGCTCTGGTTGCTCGAGACACGTGCGTCCGGCCAGACACCCGAGCACCACTATCCTAGGTGCACGTTCCAGACGGATCAAAGACCAAAGTGCAAGAAACAACAGTCTACCCTCTGGGGTAGCCAGAAAGGAAAATATTAACAGATTCGAAGACACAAAACTCAAAACATTAACACCTCCGCATGACCAGAGGCACAGAAAGGCAGAGAAGCAGCTTGGGAGGAAGCACCTGCCGTGCACACCGGCCCTGCGGGAGAGCGGGCGGGCGTGGCTGTGACTGGACACAGCACACAGGGAGAAACACAGGGAGTGAGGCACAGCTGCTCGTGGCCTGGAGCCGGCAGGTGGGCCTCCCACATGACTCCTGGGCCTCAGCAAACTGCCAGAGCCACCCCAGGCCTGCCTCCCTGCGGGTCCCCTCAGGGCCATCAGTGGCCTGCCCGCCTCTCCCCGCAGAGCCCTGGCCCACCAAACTGCCAGGAGTCTTAATTCCTTGTTCCTTATCGTGCCACAGGCCTCATCCCAAAATGCCCCGGAAATGTGCCGCCGATTGGTGAGAGGCGCCCTCCTGGGTCTCTCGGCTCCTCTGGGGCCCTTGGTGCTGACAGCAGAGGGCCCGGCCTCCAAGCTGAACGCCGAGAGCACCTTCACCCCATCACTTGCACCTGACGGGCAACCTCGGGCAACTGCGGTCAGTTCACACAGGACTCAGGACTGGACTGAAGTCAGGCCCCCTTTAAAGGCGGGACGCTCACGGGGCCCTGCTGACAGTTTACCCTGATGATGCCTTAGCATATAAAACTGGACGGTGTGGCCAAAACCAAGCTACTGATTCAGTACTTTCGAAGCCTAGAGGCTGCGTGTGAGTGTTCACAGCAGGGCTATCCACAAAGAGCAACCGGCGGAGACGGCCGAGTGTCCACCAGCCCACGAACGGATAAACACACCGCGGGCAGTCCACACAAGGGAAGAAAGGAATGAGCAGACAGAAGACAATAAGGACACAGAGGCCTTAACACAACAAGCCAAGGTGACCTCACAGACACCACAGAATGCGTCACTCAACCGCCACACCCACATTCTCAGGCATCCATGAGACATCCTCCAGGACACGCCACAGGTGAAGTCACAAGTCTCGACAGATTTTAAAAGATGAATGTCACACAGTGTCTTCCCAGACTGCGGCAGGATAAAGTTAGAAACAAATCACAGAATGAAAACTGGACACCGGACATCGGGCGCGGGGGACCCCGCCGCTGTAGCGCCAGCACCGGAACCCAAGAATGGTCGCCCGCCAGCCGGCCAGATTCACAACTTAAGGAACTGGAAAAAGAAGATGGAACTAACCCAAAGCTAGCAGGAGAAAGCAAATAACAGGGATAAGAGCAGAGATCAACAAACTGGAAAATATAGAAACAATAGGAAAAAAAACAGATCAATGAAACCAAAAATTGGTTCTTTGAAAAGATCAACAAAATTGACAAACTTAGCTAGAGGGACTAAGAAAGAAAAAAGACTCAAATTGTTAAAATCAGAAATAAAAATGGTACAATTCCTACTATGGATTCTACAGAAATAAAAAGGGTTGTAAGAGGGGGTCTGAGGAGCTTAGTCGGTTGAGCGTCTGACCCTTGATTTCTGCTCAGGTCATGATCTCAGTTTGTGAGTCTGAGCCCGAGCCCTAGTCAGGCTCCATGCCGACAGCTCGGAGCCTGGAGGTTGCTTCGGATTCTGTGTCTCCCTCTCTCTCTGCCCCTTCCCTGCTCGTATTCTGTCTCTCTCTCTCTCAAAAATAAATTAAAAATATTTTTTAAAAAGGATTTCTGGGGCGCCTGGGTGGCTCAGTCAGTTAAGCGGCCGACTTCAGCTCGGGTCATGATCTCATGGTCTGTGAGTTCGAGCCCCGCGTCAGGCTCTGTGCTGACAGCTCAGAGCCTGGAGCCTGCTTCAGATTCTGTGTCTCCCTCTCTCTCTCTGCCCCTCCCCCGCTCATGCTTTGTCTCTGTCTCAAAAATAAATAAACATTAAAAAAAAAGTTTTAAAAAGGATTTCTCTTTAAAATAAATAAATAAACATTTAAAAAATAGTGAATATGAACAGACCTACAATTAGGAAAGAGATTGAATCAATAGTCAAAGATCTCCGGATGAAGAAGGCCCTGGCCCAGACAGCTTCACTGGCGAACTCTACCAAACATTTCAAGGACTAACATCTATCCTCAAACTTTTCCAAAACACCGAAGAGGAGGGAAATCTGCAAACACATTCTAGGAGTCCAGCGTAACCCGGTATCCCGGTATCGAGCCAGGTAGAGACACCACGAGAAGGGAAAACCATAGGCCAGTTTTCTTATGGTCACTGACGCAAAGGCCCCCAGCAAAATACTGGGAAACAGAACTTAGCGCCCTGGCGAAAAGATTACCACCCCCCCCAACCCGCTACCAAGTGGAATTTGCCCCCGGGACGCAGTAATGGCCCCACACTAGGAACGACCAATCAGTGCAGTACTCATGAACAGATTGGAGAGAAAAACCACACAACTACACAATCAGCTCTACTGACAAAAAGGCATCTGACAAAGTTGAAAATCCTTTCATGATAAAAAGACTAAACAAACAAGGGGGAGGACAATAAGGTGGATGG